>JAOTQR010093805.1:0-31613 GCA_025774065.1 Solanum ossicruentum | reverse complement strand
TGATCAGTTGGTCATTTGTTTACAGCTGTGCACAGATTTTACAGTACAGATGATACAGTAAAGGTAAAGTGATATAACGAATATAAAGTACTCGATCCCAAAGTATAACTAAAGGTGGTCTCTTATTCTACACTAGTGCATGGTTTCCTTTGAGTTGTTATTTTATACATAGTATTTGCTACCTTACATATTCAGTACATTTTCTTGTACTGAGTCCCTTTCGGGGGACCTGCATTTCATGCTGCACGTACAGATGCTAATAGATCTCCCCAGTAGAGTATGGAACATTCAGCTGCAGTTACCGATCTCTAGATTACTTCGGAACTTTGTGTGTGTTTAGAACTATTCGGTTTGCATTATCCAGTGAATTCAGACGGGGCCTTTCCCGAACATATGTAGATACTTTCCATTCCTAGAGGCTTTGTAGACAGTGCAAACTAATGTGAGGTCATGTCTCATATTTTAGACACCATGGACCCAATGGCCAAGTAATACGCATCTCCTTTTAACTTGTTAAAAACCACTCATCTCCTTAGAAGCATGCCAAACATAGATATTACTTATTATATGTATGCAAAATTTATAGATATAGATTGGTTCTCCCGAGCCTTATCGGCAACGGGTGCCAGTAAGCTCTAATCAGACTTTGGAGCGTGACAGTATTTTGTTACCTTTGATTTTTATCTTGGTCCAAGGCTTTTGGGTCTTGGTCCTAAGTGTGCCCAAATGTGTTTTTACCTATACAGAGTCATATTTCACCCTCATATCATCCTAAGCATTCTCCAATATCCTCTCAAACACTTAGCCATATTTTTCACTCCCAAATTCAAGTCTCAAAACCCTCATTCGGAACTAAGAATTTTCTTTCAAGCTTCAAGCCTCCATTTTAAAACTTCATCAAGAGCTTCCTCAAAGCTAAGGTGTGTGGGTTTTAGCCATTAGGTCCTTCCACCCATGGTTCCCTAATCTCTTTTTTACTCAATTTTGCATGATTTAAGGTTAATTTTTTACAATTGGATTCACTAGTATAAACATGTCCATGAACTATGTTAAAGCTATGCAAAGATCTGACTGTTTTGCTATGTTTTGAGCCATAAATCCTGAATATATTGAAGAATTGATGAGAGGTTTTGATGTATGTTGCTTGATGGTGTTTCAAGCTATTGATTGATGGTTTTATAATGGATTTTCTTGCATGATTTCATCTCTATATTTCATGGTTTTATATTAGGATTACACACCCTCTGTGTGTTTGATAAAATGTCCGGATGTGGATTCTTGAGGAATTAAAGGTCCGAAGCGTGAGATATGATATGAATGACTATATGATATTAAAAGAGCTTTTGGATATGATGTATTTTATATACAGTGTTGCATTAGCACATGCTCGATAAGGATAACCTAGTTGAGGGTTTAATATCTCAAACACAAGGGAGGTAGGTTAGATTGCCACTAACCTAGATGAGGGGTTTGTACCTCACACACCAGGGTGATGGGTGCGATCATCACTACCCTAGATAAGGGGTTTGTACCTCACACACTAGGGTGATGGGTGCACTCATTACTAACCTAGATGAGGGGTTTGTATCTCACACACTACGGTGATGGGTGCGATCATCACTAACCTAGATAAGGTGTTTATACCTTACACACCAGGATGATAGGTGCTTTCATCACTAACCTAGTTGAGGGGTTTGTACCTCACACCAGGGTGATAGGTGAGATTATCACTAACCTAGTTGAGGGGTTTGTACCTCACACTAGGGTGATGGGTGAAATCATCTCTAACCTACAAAGGGGATTCGTACTTTGAAAATCTAGCTTGGTCTCTTCTACACATATAATATTCTATAAGAGCATGAGTTTCTAGAGCATGTTTCACTTGTGCATTGATTGTACATGCCATAATGTTATATTACGCCTATTTTTACGTATTTTGATTATGATGCCTATCCCTTATTGCATTGCATCCGACATACTTGATACATTCAAATGTACTAATGCATACTCTTTCCTGTATGATATTGCGATGTAGGAACCGGAGCCCAAGTTGATCATCCTCCTCCTCCACATGGGTAGTTCAGTACTATTCAAGCTAGTTGGTGAGTCCTCCATTTTGGGGACTTTAGACTATGTTTCTCCTATTACATATTGAGACACTCTTCTTTATTTCCTATTTGAACTATGAGGGTGAGCCCTGTTGCTTTGTCTTGGCCCCCGCTCTTATCTATTTATTAGAGGTGTTTGTTGAACATGTTAAGTATCTATGATATGAGCTTTGACTGCTTGTCTCTTGATTATGAAGATATGCAAGCTTACCCCTTAGTCCTTTTTATCTATTCTTAACCTTTGTCTTTTCTATGCTTCCGCAACCAGTGATGTGTAATGATAAGTTAAGAGGCTTGTTTGGGAGTCCTTCGGGTTGCACATTCGTTGTGTCATGTCTAGGTCCTAGTCTTAGGTTGTGGAAAAAATGTTATTAGAGCACTAGGTTGATAGTTCCTTGGACTCAAATACATCACATCAATTAGAGTCCTATTTATCTTTGTGAAGCATGCCATGATTATGAATAGGAGGCTATGAGGCATTTTAGGAAATGTTTCCCTTCTTCATGTTCTAAGTCATGCTGTAGAGTTGTGGTAAGTTTTTCCCCCTAACGATTGTTCTTTTCTATACTAGATCATGCCAAATAATAGAGGAGGAAGGGCCCAAACTCACAAAGAGCAACCTATCAAAGGTGAGCTCCGGGATTCTCTCTGTCACACCCCGTAACTCTGTGCTCTTATGTACTCATGTTCCAAGCCTCATTTTTTTAGGTGGAGAGTGTATTATGTTCATGGGAGAATCCTAGTACCTAGATTAGTTCAAGACTTGCCTAAGAGTTGAGTTTTGGGTGATGGTTCATGCAAGGGTCAACTTTAAACTAGCATAACTTTTAGCACACTTGGAATTGGGTAGCCCACGACATGTCAAATGAAAAATCTTTGAGTTAGCTTTACAATGCACTTAGATTCACCTCATTTGTAGTTCAAATTCAAACATTATGAACATTTTACTGAAGTCTGCTAGTGCAGAGTTGTATTACGAGCCCACAATTACGAGTCGTAGGCTGGTGTACGACTCATAGGTCAAACTCGTAGCAATTTTCAGAGACTTCAAAATTGATCTTAGGGGTCATGTGAGGGGTCCTATGAGTCGTAGTACTACCTATAGTTTCTAATGGGACCGTAACAATTGTTAGACTGCTTTTTTAGAAGGGTTATTTTTGTCCTTTCCCACCCTTTCTAAGTTCTAGATTGACGTTTTTTTGCTGATTCAAGGTCCCAAAACTCTTAGTTTCTTCAATGTATTGATAAAATACACCCTCAAATCCTTTTACTAGTATTTTACTCCAAAATCAAGTGTCCAAATCTCTTCCGAATCTAAGGTTTCCTTCAAGCTTTAAGCCTCCTTTTTCAATCTTCATCAAGAACTTCTCCAAAGCTAAGGTATGTCATGTTGAACCATAGGGTCCTATAACCCATAGTGCCTAAGCCTTCTTTTTACTAATATTGGATGATTTAAAGTTGATTTTGCATGTGGGTCTTGTATATTAAGAAATTTACTATAGGTGATTTTAGTTCATGAAAGTATGGTTGTTTTAGCAAGTTTTGAGCTCTAAATCTTAGATCTAATGTTGGATTTGATGAGGGGCTTTGATGTAAATGTCTTGGGAGTGTTGCAAACTGTTGATTGATGGTTTCACTACAGATTTCTTGCATGATTTCATCTCTAAATTGCATGGTCTTTTAGTCTCATCACACATCCCCCAAGTGTTTGATAAAATATCCGACTAGGATTTCTTCAGGAATTGAAGGTCCAATGCATGTCTTATGAGTTGAATAGTATTATGATGAGTATATGATGATGAAACAATGGTATGCATATGATGTATAATGATGTGAGGAAATGTAGGTATATGGTGACTGTATGATGATGAAAGTATGTTGTACATGTGTTAAATTCAAGAAAAGTATCTATGATGTTACAAGTTGATTGCCTTGTTGAGGGGGTACGAGTGTTTAGAGGGTTCCAAGTCTCAATCGCCTTATTGAGGGGGTGCCAAGCCTCGGTTGCCTTGTTAAGGGTTACCAAGCCTCAATCATCTTGTTGAGAGGGTGACTAGTCTCAATTATCTTGACGAGAGGGTGCCAAGCCTTGGTTACCTTGTTGAGGGGCTACCAAGCCTCAATCACCTTGTTGAGAGGGTGCCAAGTCTCAATCAGCTTGACGAGGGGGTGTCAATCCTCGGATGCCTTGTTCATGGGGTATCAAGCCTCAATCACCATTCAAGGAATGGTGTGCCTTGGAGTTGGGAAGTAGTTCACTTGGTCTATCCTTCACAAATGATATTTTATAAGAGCATGAGCTAATTAAGCATGTTTTACTTATGTATTGATCAAACATGTCATATTGCCTTATCATGCCTATTATCTATTACTAAGCATGTTGATTATGAAGCATATCTCTTGTCGCATTTCATCCCACATATTTAGTACATTCAAACATACTAACACATAGTCTTTCCTACATGATATCACCATGTAAGAACGGGAGCTCCATTTGGTCATCATCATCCTCCACATGGCTTGTTTAGTACTACTCAAGCTAGTGGGTGAGTGCTCCATTTCGAGGACCTTAGTCTATGTTTCTCTTATTACATATTGAGACACTCTTCTTTATTTCCTATTTGGACTATGAGGGTGAGCCCGATTGCTTTGTCTTGGCCCCCGCTCTTATCTATGTATTTTAGAGGTATTTGTTGGACATGTTATGTATCTATGATATGATCTTTGACTCCTTGTCTCTTGATTATGATGATATGAAAGCTTTCCCCTTTGTGCTTTTTCTCTATTCTCACTCTTTATGTCTTTTACATGCTTTCGCGACCAATGATGTGTAAGGATAAGTTAAAAGGCTTGTTTGGGGTTCGTTTGAGTTCCCCATTTGCTATTTCATGTCTAGGCCCTATGCTTGGGTCGTGACAATGGGTAGATAAAGAAATTATGAATTGAGAAAACATTATGAAACACTTACCAAATTAAATTAAGATCAAGCAAATCCAAGAAGAATGAGAATCACAAGCATCAAGATCAAATTTACCGACAAGTGTTTTCTCACTATCTTCTCTCTCAAGTATTGAGTTCTCCATGTCCTAACCTTAAACGTACTGAATAATGACATCCTCCCTTGTACAATAACCCAAAAGTACTATTTATGATAATTATAATTAATTCCTAAATAAAATAGAAAAATTGGTTGGTGGACTCAATGAAAGGTCTCTATGACTCAAAATGTGAGTTACGACACGTAGTCGGGGTCTCATAGTCAGCTCCTGGGATTTTGGACTTCTCTTTTATGACACAACTTCATGACAGGTACATTGATCTATGACTCGTAATGCATGTTTATAGGCTTCAGCTTCATCAACTTGTCCTTCACTAGAAATCTTCACGAAACCCATCAATATGACTCATAGAATGCACTATGACTCGTATGCTTGTCTCTTTGATCTGACCTTCAAATTTCATCCTTTTACAAGAATTTGTCACAAAACTACCTCTATGACTCATAGAATGCTCTATGATTCATAGAGGATCTCGTAAATCACCAAAAACTAGCAATCTTCTGCAATTTTTTCCCCAAATCATGGCCAACCTGTCTTCCTCCAAATCTAAATATAAAAATCACATAAGTCCAAAAATTATCACATTGAGAACACACAAGATCCTAAGTTTTAAGCACCAAAAGTGCTTCATTTCAATTGCACATCAATACACTCAACTCAAAATTGTTGCTTGTTAACGTCGCCCAAGTTACACCTCCTTATTGAGGATAAAATAGTCTTCGTCAAAATATAAAACCTAACTAAGGTTAGTCGAAGGGAATACATACACTCAAAACCAATTCACCAATAAGTAATTCAAGTAGTTAACCAACTCAATTCCTTGAAGGGCGTTTTACAATAATTAATTAAAAAGTAAACTAGAATAACTATCACAAGAGACAATCAATAATAGATAACAACTGGGATATCATATTCCCCATGATTCCCTAACTTAGTATCACCGGATAACCCAATTCTTGTTTAGAATATAGCATGCAGGATTGTAATTTAAGTTCACCAAGCCATTTGGTCAAAGGTACGAGGCGAATTTCATTATGTGACTTGGTCCATCCCTATAGTTTGCAATACTAACCATTGCCGATAAATCCCATTCAACCTCCCCTTGGCCCAGTTCGATTGATTAGATGAGAACATATCATGGAATCCTGTTAATTAATCTTTTTTCTCTTTCATTACTACCTTTATCCAGTCAGTAACACTAGGTGGGTTCTAATGTTGTCCACCCTTAGAAAACATGCAAAATTAAGAGAATTGATTAATACATGCATACATCCATTCCAAGATTACAAATTACCCAGGTTTACTAAGTTAGTTCTTCGTGGTTCCCACTACCCTAGTTGTGGATTAGCTACACATGCTATAGGTAGATGAAGAAATTATGAATTGACAAACATAATTAAACACTTAACCAATTAAATTAAGATCAACCAAATATAAGAAGAATGAGAATCACAAGCTTTAAGATTAAATTTACCCACAAGGGTTTTCTCAATATCTTCTCTCCCAAGTATTGGGTTCTACAAGTACAAACCTTAAAAGTACTGAATAATGATCTCCTCCCTTGTACAATAACCTAAAAGTATTATTTATAGTAATTACAATTAAGTCTTAGAAAATAGAAAAACTGGTTGACGGACTCCACGAAAGCTCTCTACGACTCATAATCTGATTTATGATTCATATTTGGGGTCTCGTAATCATCTTCAGGGATCTTGGACTACTCTTCTACAACTTCACTTTACTAGTCGTAGGCTGATTCACGACTCGTATTTCTTTGTCATATACTTCAATTGCATCACATTATTCTTCACTAGAAATCTTGATGAAATCCATTTATATGACTCATAGAATGCTCTAGGACTCGTATAGAAGGCTCGTATAATTGGTCTTCAAATATCAACCTTTATTGGAATTCATCACGAAACTACCTCTACGACTTGTAGAATGTTCTACGACTCATAAAGGATCTCATAGTTACAGGAAACTGGAAAACATCTGCAATTTTGCCCTAAGTCATAGCCAACCTGCTTTCCTGTTGCATTGGGAACACACAAAATCCTAAATTTTAGGCATCAAAAGTGTTATATTTCGATAGCACATCAACATCCTCAACATAAAATTTTTGTTTGTTCTTAAGCGATGAATCAATCTATATAGACAATATAGTAACACATAGACCTCAACTCAATGACATATATCATATACATTTCAAACTCAAATATCCACATCAACTTTTCAAAATAAGATCAAATAGCTATTTAGCAAACCAATGCAAACTAGTGCATGTGGCAACACAACTATGACAAGCAAGGGAATATCAACAATCCACAATCATTGAACAAGTCAAATACTAATAATGCAATGAAAGCACGCTCACAGAAAGTAGTCCCATATTTAATACTCAATGATGAATTCTTATTTAATCATATGACTGTGCAAGAACACTAACTCTCACAAAAGATATTCATGCACAATGACCAATACCATAGGCTTGCCCCTAGACTCATAACATAGACTTTCAATAACTAGACTAGGATCATGTTAGGACTTTCTAGGCTTATAACATAGGTTCAGGGGACTTTGGTATGACATTTTACAAAAATAGTGACTAAAGGCCCTCCTTGAAACTACGGTTTTATCACTTTCACCTTACTAGCTATGTTATTTTCACCTTACTCTCCCTTTCTCCCTTTTTTTAAAGCTTTTCCAGGTGCTTTCTTCTCATTTTTTAGCTTTTGCCTTATTTCTACTCATCATTTTGTTTTTAGCTCATAGCTAAGGCATATTTCCTTTTTTTTTTCTTGCACCCAGTACATGATTTATCTTCTTTCTCTCCTCATTCTTAACTCACCACCATATTTTTGAACTTTGCCCTTACACCGACCACCCTCAACTTAGGATTTTAGCCTGCATCGAAGTACACAAGATCTCTTCTCCGAACCAGGGATACTTTTGGTGGTCACCCTCAACTTAAATTTTTGCCTCAACCAAGTTTCACAATGGTCAAGGAAATTCCAGGGCCAATTTCAAGGTTTATCACTAGACAAGGCTAGGCTAATATGGTGTTTCGAAAGAATTGATTCATATAAGGTTTAAATATTTGGAACAAAAGACAAAACATCATTTGATTAGTCATTTTAGGGTAAAGTGGACTATTTAAAGAACAAAGGACTAAGACCCTTTCCTAATCCATATAATCTACAATCTAACTTAGAGTAACAAGGCAAGTTCTGAATTAACACAAAATGTACGAATCTAGCAAAATAAGCTCACACTCACATGGAATTGCATATATTATCAACAAGAGACTCATAGATCATGATTTATAGCTGAAATTGGCCTCACGTAGTAGAACATATATTGCCAAAAACCTAAACATACATGGTTGTCATCAAACTACTAATTGAAATATTTTTGGTGGGTACCATTTTCTAATAAAAACACCAAAAAATGTTATGTGCTACAAGTATTAGTACTTTATGCTACACATATTATCTAAACATCCTAAATGTGCCTGTTCAATAGAAATTAAATAACCAAGAGGAAAGAGAACACATGAAAGAAACCTTGGGATCAAAAATTGGGGTAGTTATAGACCATAAGCTACTCAGACTTCATTGAGGCCCATAGTTACCCACTCCCCATTGAAAAAGATGTGCATTGTCCCCAATGCACAAAATCAGGAGAAAATATACTTGGGCACCTAAGAGGTAGTTTCAAGATGAGTCTATCCATGCACCTCTTGTGGGTTAGTCTCCTCAGCTGTACTACTCTGTCCGGAGGGGCTAATACCCCTCAATTGATCATGCTCACAAGCTAGCCTCATCTCCGCCTTATGCCTCGACTTCCTCAAGGCATGATCGAGATCCTTCTCCTCCGCTCTTGCACATACACATCTATCCATTAGATCCTCATCCATGCAAGGTCGCTTCCCGAGGAAAGAATTATAGGCTCATCGAGAGTAAACAAATTAAGCATTGGTAACGGAGATGTCTCCTCTGGCAATGTAACTGGTACCACAAGTAATCATGTCAAATCAGCACTGAGCATATCGATCTCTATCTGCAAGGCTAAAAATTTAAAGGCCGAGCCTCGGCAATCTCTTCTGCACCCTCTTCTCAAAAGCATCGATGCGACTATCCACTATAGAAAGGCAATCCTGACTAGTAGCAATGGTGAATGCCCAGGTCCGCTTCTCTGAGTTTTTAGTAGCGTTCCAGACCCATGGCCGAATCTGCTAAATAAGTTTTGTCAATTGTGACTCATCATATGATAGCCTCTACGCCATGACCTAAATATAAATAGCAAAAACATTGACCATGCCCACTTTAGGATTTTATGACGTATTGGCCTCTGGTACTTCAATAGCAATAGTAGGCCCCCTCTCCTCATCTACACCATGTTGCGGGGGCCTCTCCTTATTAGTAATAGCAGTAGAAGTGGTGTATATCTATGAACCCTTAAACAGTAGCGCTGGAGCGAATGTCTCAAGTAGAGGTGGAGGTTGTGCTTATCGGAGTGCCATCGGGTTCTATTTAGCATTTATCAAGTTGGTGTCCAAAGTATGTTAGGCCTAAACTAACTAGTTTATATAGTACAAAATATCTACCCTTGACTTGATTCAAAACTAGAAATGGGTTGGAGGTGGCCCTCTTCAGTGCTGACTCATATTTTTGCTCGGTGATGAGTCGGGTACAATCTATGTCATAGCCAGCCAATATGATGGCAACCAAAGCGGCATACTTTGACGTAAGTGTAATTTCCACCAATGTCGGGCAGATGCATGACCTAACAATGGCCTATAAAAATTTGGCATGAAATTTTATTGAAGCCGTCAAGATCAGCTCCGGTAGGTAGTGACCAAAGTAGGCTTCGTACCCTACTCTACAATATGATTGGCGAACCATCTCAGTAGTATGGTCTGATGCTCAGTATCCTTCATAATCAATGATTTCCTAGCCTTACCCAATCGATAATCAAACTCCACTATAGATCTGGGGGCACGGTACTTAGGATCAAAAAGAATACAGTGGTCTCCTCAAATATGTTAGCATACCGAACTCTCACTCGTATCTCTGTCAGCCTAGGCTTAGTGAGTGGTTTCTTCACCTTGGGAAGAGAATGCTAGATGGTGGATGCGTAGGAAGTAGATAACTCCCTCACCAAAATTGGGGAGCACCTACTAAGATACTCAGTTAGCCACATGAGCCCGTAATGTATCATCGTGTCCTATAGACCTGGGACATAGCTAAGTCCATCAAAAAACACCATAGGCTCCTTATATATAGAACAGGTAGGCTTGCTATTCTCCATATATTGCATTCCCTATCTAATCAAAAATCTCATCCATGCCTTCGACACACCACCGGTTAGCAAAGTCACCCGGTGCTGATGATGATAATAGGGCGAACTATACTCCTCTCCTCTATCATCAAATCCCTCCTCAGAACTATACTCCTCTCCTATCCCACTCTTGTCACTACCTACCTCTTTAAACTAGGAAGGACTATCAACCTGAGCCTGAGTATGCCCAGCTCTAGCTATGACTACTCTAGTTTGTGGTACCTTAGCCTCGGGGTCTGGTGAGACATAGAGGATTTATAGTGGCCCACTCGACTGAGGGGTTTGCTCATCATCAGTAGGCTCATCCCTAAGCTTCCTCCTAGAGGCGTCGATCTTTGAGTGATTTCCTTTTTGGGCATTGGTACCTAAAACATATATGTAAACATACCATGGTTAGCCCTAAGAATCTAGAAATAAAATGCAAAAAGTTATTTGAATTAGTTGCAGAAGAGTGCTACGAAAGCCCCTTTACGAATCATAGTGAGCATTATCAGTCGTAAAGTGCTCTCATAGACTAGTGCTTTAGAACAATATTAATCACTGGAAAAGTCTACAAGACCTAGGTACAACTCGTAAAGTGATTTTTGAGTTGTAAACTTGGGTCGTATAAAACTTTAGAGGGTAATTACACATCAGGCATAGATCTACAAGACCTATCTATAAGTCGTAAAATGATATACGACTCATAGAAGGTCTCGTCTAAGGGGTACTCAAAAACATCAAGTTTCTGGAATTTCCCATGAGGGGCAATTACGACTCATAGATTGCTCTATGAGTCATAAAAGACACTCGTGAACCAAAAATCTCAGTTTCTAAGTCCGTCACAAAGACCCCGATGAACATTTCAAACACTAATTCTACCAGCATCGAAGCAGGAACACATGCACATATTTAGCACACAACAATGTTACTCGTGATAATTTCACATATATTCATCCTATCAAAATGATCTAGCATCAAATACCTTACACTTCCGACTATCTCAATTTGACTCAAACAATCTCATGCTGCTATGTTATCAATAACCAATTTACAATCATAAACTATTCAATACCACTCAATAAAACACAGTGGATGATCCTATAGGCACAACAATTATTTATCCCAAAGCCAAATATACCCAATTTCCAAAATCTATTAAGCAATTCAATCAAGGGAAACCCTAATTTCACATTCAAAAATCAAATTCAACAAGAATTCCATGCTTAAACACAAAACACATCACAATCATCACATCAAACAATTAAGAGCAAGCCAAATTTAGAGATTAACATTAAACCAATAAACTTACCAAGAATAATGATTAACTTGAAGGAGAGAGAAGGTGAATGAACACAAAACATTAGTGATATGCTATCAAAATACATCATATTTGATGCTTAATACTTAGGATTTTATTTGTTCTCAATGCGACATTTATGATTTTATGTGTTTTTGGTGTTTAGTGTGCAGGAAAGCAAGGTTTGCAAGATTTTGGGGAAAAATTGCAGACTCTTCTAGTTTTTGATGGTTTACGGGACCCTCTATCAGTTGTAGAGTAGGTTTCATAAAGATTTTCAGTGAAAGACAAGATTTGAGTTTCAACTACACGAGGCCTCTGTACGAGTCATAGATCACTCTATGAGTTGTATAGAGTGGTTTCGTGAAAAATTGCAGTGAAGAACCAGTTGATGTAGATGAAGTCTACGAGAGTGCAATAAAAGTTATGCAGCTGTCTATGACTCATAACATGTCTTCATAGATGAGAAGTCTAAGATCTCAAGAGCTGAATATGAGACCCCAATTACGAGTCGTAAATGCCTATCATAGAAAGTCGTTGACCAGCTTTTTGTAATTACTATAAATAGTAATTTTCAGGTTAATTTTGAGTAGAGTAGAGTAGAGAACATCATAAGAGAGTATTTTTAAGGTTTTGTACATGGAGACTTCAATTTTGGAGGAGAATGCACTTGTGGATTCATTATATCTTCAAAACTGGTGATTCCCAATTAATATTGGATTTGTTTATTCTTCAATTCAATAGGATAAGTGATTAATTATATTTTCTTAATTCATAATTTCTTCATCTACCCATAATATGAGTAGCTAAATTCACAACTTGGGGTTATGGGAACCATGAAGATCTAAGCAAAAAAACCGGATGATTTGTAATTCTTGGAATGGGTATATGCATGTATTAATCAATTCTCTTTGTTTTGCATGTTTTCTAGTGGTGGACAATACTAGAACTTGCCTAGTGCTATCGTTCCTATCTAGGTGGTAATGAATATGAAAAGATATTGATTAACAGGATTCGATAATATGTTCTCGTCTAATCAATCGAACTAGACTAAGAGAAGGTTGATTGGGACTATGGGTAATGGTTAATACTGCACACTATGGAGATGGGTTGAGTTACATAGTGATATTTGCCTCTCATCTTTGACCCAAGGACTTAGTGAACTTAAACTACTGTCCTACATGCTATACTCTAGTCGAGAATTAGGTTATCCGGGGATATTTTGTTGGTGAATCATGGGGAACACAATTCCCAACTTGTTCTCCGTTATTGATTGCATCTTGCTTTAGTTAGTTTAGTTTATTTTCTTGTTGAATATTGCAAACACTCCCCCCCCCCCTCTTCGGGGAATTGAGTTGTTAATTACTTGAATTGCATATTGGTGAATTCATTGTAAGCCTTCATATTCTCTGTGGGATTCGACCCTAACGTGTTAGGTTTATATTTGACAACGACCGTTTTATCCTCCAAAAGAGAGGTGTAACTTGGGCATGATGAAAGATTATGGAGTCATTGCCAGGGTATACATCTAGACTTAATTGAATTCACTAGAAATTGTAATTCAAGTGTTAACCCTTAATTCCTTTTTATTTTACTTTTGTTTTTGTTTTTGTTTTTGTTTCTCTGCAGGGTATACTAGTAGTGTATGCCTAACACTAGGAGTCAAGGAAATCCTTTAACTCCACTTGGTCCAGAGATCCAAAGAGTTACATGACTAATTGCTAATAAAATGCTAACATCATGGGTAATGTAGTCTTGAATCAAAATGTTAATGATGATGATTGGAATGAAAAACCACGTCCTTTGGAGAATATTCCATAGCCTTGGGATTTCAATGACAATGCTTACCGGTGGAATCAATATAGGTTGAACCCTATTGCTAAGGATGTGACCGGGGCTATTATATTGCCACCACTACTGGCGGACACAATGTTCACAGTTTCTAGTATGTTAGTTCAAATTCTGCAAAACCATAGATTATTTGTGGGCCTACAATCAGAGAATCTGCATAACAACTTGCACAAAATGGCATTTTTTTGTAAGAGTATGATGGGGACCCATAATTTGTCTATGGATGCTGTGGGGCTTCGTGTTTTCCTATTATTTCTTATAGGCAATGCTGCATTATGGCTATTTAAGCTCCCACAGAGTCAATCACTAGTTGGAAAGATTTGCAGAAGGCCTTTTTGGAGAGTTACTTCCTTAGATCAAAGAAGCTCAAGTTAAAGGATTAGATTAACAACTTTTAGCAACTTCTTGGTGGGTCAATTAGAACTACATGGGAGAAGTTTACTATGAGTTTGAGGAGCATCCCTGAGCACAAGATTTGTTATGATTCCTTGGTGGAGATCTTCTACCATTCGCTTGATGAGAATACTCAAGCTTGTGCCTATACTATTTTGGGGGCCATATTTTTAGATCAACCATTTGCAAGGACTATCGAACATATGGAGCAAGAGGTCAAGTCAAATCATTCATTGGGACAATGGGATATAGCTTCTATGAGGAGTTTATGTGTTGTCAAGTTGGGTCAGAGAAATCCAAGATCAATGAGGAGATTATGCAATAACTTGCTCAATATCCCATAGGCCTAGATGTTATGATCAAGAAGAAATAAGAAATAGTAAATGCAATAGTTCACCAACCTCCACGTGTACCCATGTATGAGCAGTCTTATTTTGAGGAGGATGCTTGCTTTTTGAATATCAGATAAGGAATTTTTGGACTAATGCCCAAGGGTCCAACCAGGACTATTGGCGCCAAGGTCAAGGAAACCAAGGTCAAAACTATAGTAGAGATGAAGTTTATAGAGATAACCGAAGTGGTTATTATGAGAGAAATAGACGTCTAGAAGAAGATTGGGGTAAAAGAGTTGGTTTCAGAAATGGTCCATATATAACACCACATAATCGAGATGTAGGTATAAGCAATTCTAGAATTAAGGATATGTTTTAATCGTTTATTGAAGAATGTTGAGACATAAAATGAAACTCTAAGGGGCATGAAATCTAATATTTAAAGAATTAATCGAAAGATATAGTATCATTCTGTGGTTATTAAATAGCTTGATCAACAATTTGGTCAAGTGTCAACTCAATCCAATCAGCGTCAAAAGGGTACATTGCCTAGCAACATAGTTCAAAATCCAAAGAATGAAGGGTAATGATAGTGATTACTATTACAGGTGGCAAGAGTACCATTGATCCTCCTATGTCAATTGAGGTAGAAGATGTTCGTGAGAAGATAGTAGTAGATAAGGATATGGTTTAAGGAGATGATTGTGCCAAAGAAGAGGTAAGTGAGGTAGCTAAAGAGCCACAAAAGTATAACCCCGTCCCATGGCCTCCTCCTCTTTTCCCTCAAAGACTCAAAAAGAGAGAGCAGGAAGGCAAGTTTAAACACTTTTTCTCTATGCTTAAGAAACTATACATCAAAATATAGGGTTATGTAAAATATGAAGGTTTGGTTACCAAAAAGCGCACAGTGTGTTAGGAGCTTTCTCAAAAGATTCAAAATTGTAGTGTTATCACTAGTAAGTCCTTGGTTGAAAAGTGTGAAAACCCAAGTGCTTTCACTATACCTTGTGTTATAGGAGACGTTGAATTTGCAAGGGTACTATGTGATTTGGGTGCAAGTATTAATATAATTCCTCTTGCGGTTTATAAGAAGTATGGCTTGGGTACCCCTATCCCTACTAACATGTGGTTGTTGATGGTGGATAGGACGATGAAGAAACCTATTGGGATAATCTATGATGTGTTAGTAAAGGTTGTAAAATTCATATTCCCTTAAGATTTTTTGATTCGAGACTGTGAGGCTGATTTTGAAGTTCAAATCATCTTAGAAAGACTATTCCTAGCTCCCGGACGAGCTCTAGTGGAAATGGAGGTCAGTTAACTCAAGCTTAGAGTGAATGATGAAGAATTTATCCTTGTTATCTATCAGTCTATGAAGCATCCTGACGAGTTAAAAGTAAGGTTTGGGCAATTCGTGAAGTCTAGTAACCAATTTGTCTAAGTCGCGCTGCGATAATAAATCAGGTGCTACTTGGGATCTATAGACTTTGATCTATAGACTTTGTATAGAGTCGAGGGTAGATATCTTACACCAGCTAGACCAGATAGTTGATGCCCTGCATAATTTGGACCCCAGCTTGATAAAGGTTGATAAGAACCCTGTGGCAACTCGGCGAGCACACTGTTACAGGCTTAAAACTTCTTTAAGACTTCTATGTGGCACTATTCAATTTGTTCAAGATTCTTTCACGATCTTGCAAATACTAGTAAGCCTTTAACTCTTGATTGCTAAAGGAACACAAGTTAAGAAGACAAGAGAGCTTTAGAAAGAAGACTCTTTAGGGAACTTGGAAGATTCCTACAACTTTCTTAGATGCAAATGAATTCCATAGAGGTGTATTTATACTACTCCACCTCCTCAAATGGATGGCTAGGATCAATTTGATCCAATGGCCATAAATGTGTTTCTAGAATATTCCTATAAAATATCTAAGGTACCTAGAATATTCTATGTAAATATCTTAGATATTTACAATAGATAGATTTTTCTCTACATCCATCGACATTATTCTAGAAACTTCCAGGATCCTCCTTCAAGCTCCCAAACATGTCTAGAGTCTTCCACACATGTCTAGAGAGTTCGACACATCTCTAGAGTCTTCCACACATCTCTAGAGAAATCCACACTTCTCTGGAGTCTTCCAATGAACTTCAAGAGCTATCCACAATGTTCTAGGTCTTCTGAAAACTTCTCTAACACTGTAGTTTCTTCTCCTTGACTCTAGATTCTTTCCTTATTTTTAATAACAAGTTGCAGGCCATGAAAGTCTCCCCCACCTTATGTTGTGACGTCCTCGGCACAATGCTACTATTGGAACTCCCTGTCTCCACCTTCAGATTGTTGCAAGTCTTTGTGCCATCCCTTTGTGGTCTTCTCTAGAGTTTGTTGCCTTTCTATGCCCAAGGGGTACTATTAAAGTTAACTATCATTTCTCCCTCTTGGCTTCCTTTGACGGCTTTATCTCTAATGACTTTTCCTCTTAACAAGCGGGGAACGTGACAATGGATTTTTACCCTAGAACCCCTCCACAACCCACAAGGCCGACAGCTAAACTTGTCCCCCTAACTTGGGCATCTGCACTAAGGTCATCGTGTAGCAACCTCCCTGCTCCAAGACCACAAGCTGTTGGAGGTAGGGGTCGATTACCACATGGTACTTCCGGAATAATTCCTGCCCAAGAATGATGTCAAAGAGATCTACTGGAGCAACATGGAAGTTGGTGTTATCATGCTACTCACCCAACACTATGTCGACTCCTTGAGAAACTCCACACATAGGAGTCATTAGTGTATTGACCTTCTTGAGTTGTACATTACTTGGGTTATATTTCTGCCCTAACTTGGTTGTCGCAGATATAGTCACGATGTTAGCATCTATCCCTGTGTCGAACATTGCAAAAGTGGGTTGCCCATTGATCATGATGTCCATATATAATGCACAGCACTCTTTTGGCTTGGTTGTCGCATGATAGCTTCGCATAGCCCAACCATGACTACTCGGGCCCAATTCGAATCTTCCCCTGATTCGGTACCTCTTTCTGTGCCTTCTGCTCCTTCTGTTACCACAAAATGGCACCAAAGCTCTTCAATTCAGGGCACTTCTTGTAACTATGCAGTGCCCCCAACATATGTAGCACTTAAGCTTGTTCTCGAGCTATGCCTTTCCCTCTCTACTGCTTTATTGTCGAACCTCCTGTTATCAGGCCTACTAGTGTCATAATATTTGGGATGTGGCTACAAACCCTTGCTTTTGACACCATCTCCCCCACCTTGGTCAAGACCACCATCCTAGTCTTTTCCTCACTTTTTACCTTACCTGTCATGTCAAGAGTCTTTTAAAGCCTCTGCTTGTGTGATGGCCTCGTTAATGGTCCTAACTTGTCAGCGTTCTAGCTCTATCCTGGCCTAATTCTGTAGGCCATAAATGAAGTGGCACATCATATCATAATCAGTGAGGTTATGGATCTGGAGCGTAAGGGTAGGAAACTCCTTCATATAGGCCCTTATGCTACCCATTTGCCTTAGTTCCCTGAACTTTCTGTTTGCCTCGTAGATGACGTTGTTCGAGAAGAAGGCCTTGTTGAACTTGCCATTGAACTACTCCCATGTGTTTATTGTGCACATCTCCTTCCCTACGTCAGCCACCTTGCATTTCCACCATAGCATGGGCATCTCAGTTAAGTATAGTATGGTCGTGTTGATTTTCGTCTCATCGCTACTTACCTTGTTGGACTTGAAGTAATTCTCCAAGTCCCACATGAAATTCTCTACCTCTTGCGTGTCTCAGAGGTCTTTAAATATAGGTGGCTTTGGATCCTCGATCCTGGCCTACCTTTCCATGGTCGCTGCAGCATATCTCCCTTCCTTGACACCTTCTTCGAGCTCTTTTATCCTTGCGCTCGTGGCTTCTAGCATGCCCATAAAACTGCCCTCTAAGGCTTCAACCTTGCTCTCTAATGAAGTTTGTACTTCTTTTACCTTGACTTCTGCTGGCCTTTGCACATTCAAGTCCTTGCAGATGTTGTTATTCTCCTCAAGGGTGAACTCCTCTAAGGTCTTGAACTTGCCATCGATCTTGTTCAAGCAATGGCCCAGCAACTCCACTGCTTGATGAGCAGTCTCCACCCTGGTGATCCACTCCATCCCTGGTGTGATGTTTGTTGGCAACTCAACATGCTCATTGTCACTTACTTCTGTGACTAGGGGTGAGACAACATCACTTGGTGATGGTTCATTCGGCACTTTCTCAGGCTCTTGGAGCTTTTCTTCCCCGTGTATTTCTTGCCAACATCCTTAATAACATTGCCAATGTTAGTGGCGTAGACCTCTCCGTCACTTGCCATAGTTTTCCTTAGTAAACCTCGCTCTAATACCACTCTTTCACAGGATTAGAACTTCGCTAAGACTTCTGTGTTGCACTAGTTAATTTGCTCACGATTCTATCACGATCTTACAAATACTAGTAAGTCTTTAACTCTTGATCGCTTAGGGAATGCAAGATTAATAAGACAAGAGAGCTTTAGAAAGAAGACTCTTTAGGACACTTGGAAGACTTCTACAACTTTCTTGGATGCAAATGAATGTCGTGGAGGTGTATTTATACTACACCACCTCCTCAATAGATAGCTAGTATCACTCCGATCCAATGGCCATAAATGTGTTTCTAGAATAGTGCTACAAAATATCTAAGGTACCTATAATACTCTATGTAAATATCTTAGATATTTACATTGGATAGATTTTCCTCGACATCTATCTACATTATTCTAGAACATACCAGGATCCTTCTTTAAGCTCCACACATGTCTAGAGTCTTCCACACATCTCTAGAGAGTTCCACACATCTCTAGAGTCTTCCACATATCTATAGAGAGTTCCACACATCTCTAGAGAATTCCACACTTCTCTAGAGTCTTCCAAGGAGCTTCAAGAGCTATCTACAATGTTCTAGAGTCTTTTGGAAACTTCTCCAAGACTTTAGTGTCTTCTCCTTGACTCTAGATTCTTTCCTTATTTTTAAGAACAAGTGATGGGCCGTCACAACAGCCTCTACCACTATCACAGATGTTCACCCCGAAGACACAACCTGAGGGTTTGATAACTGCCACCACCCCTACTGTTTCTGCTACTACTGTTGAGAGACCCTAGCAACCCAAGGTAGTCGATATTGAGAGGGGTCCTACTACAGCTGCTCCTGCACCAGAGACCACTATTTGAAAGCCTTTTATAGCGAGCATGGTCTATATGTTTGCCTCTTCTATTCAGGCCATGGTGAAGCGATTATCATATGTTAAGGCCCAGTTGTCTCAGATTATTAGGTAGCTTAGGACATAGGCCAGGCAGGCTATTATAGACTCCGAGGAGCGGAGCCATGCATACACCATCTCTACAAATTTGGAGCGTGTCTCTAGAATGGATCCTTACATCGATGCTTTTCGGAGCGAGTTCAGAAGAGGTTAGCCAAGGCCCGACCATTAAACTTGTCAGCCTGTATATCAGGAGATTGAGAAGCTTAGGGCTAACATGACATCATCATGTGTGGCACATGTGAGACAACCAGAGATGTATTCTCTAGTGTTGTTTAATTTCATTACGTCTGTGGAGATTTCACAAACTTCCCTTGGGAAGAGACCTTGCACAGATGCAGAGCAAGATGAGAGTAATGTACGTGAAAGGGTTTTCAAGGATGGTAAGGATGAGGAGGATGATCTCGAGCTAGCTTTAAGGACATCGAGTCAAGAGGAGGAGATAAGGCTAGCTCATGAGCATGATAGGTCGAGGGAAATTGTCCCCTCTGGACAGAGTACAACAGATGAGGAGACTACCTCACAGAAGGGGTATGGCTAGCCTCAGCCATGGTTGGGGCTTAGGCACCGAGGTATGTTTTTGACATCTACTTATTCTAGTTTTGCTTGATTTGGTATATTTGGGACAATGCACAATTTTAGATGGGGTATGGGTAGTTATGAGCTTCAGTGAAGTCTGAGTAGCTTATGGTCCATGACTACCCTAATTTTTGATCTCGAGGTTTGCTTGCCTGTGTTCTTTTTCCTCATGGATATTAGAATTTGTTGAACCAGCACGTTTACGATGTTTAGATAATATGTGTAGCATATAGTACTAATACTTGTTGCATATAACATGTTTTTATGTTTATTTTTGAAAATTGGTACCCACCACAAATTTTTTTGATTAGTAGGTAAATGGAAACCATGTATGTTTGGGTGTTTGGAAATAGTTGTTCTAATAAGTAAGGGTAATTGATACATGAAGCATGATCTATGAGTCTCTTCTTGATAATGTATGCAATGTCATGTGACTGTGAGCTTATTTTGTAAGATTCGTACATTTTGTGCTAATTAAGGACTTGCATTGTTACTCTAAGTTTGATTGTAGATTAAATGTATTAGGAAGGGATCTTAGGCTTTTTTTCTTTAATTAGTACACTTTAACCTTAAAATGACCAATCAAATGAAATTTAAGCCCTTGTTCCAAATAAGTGAGGCTTACTTGTACCAATTATTTCCAAAGCACCTGATTAACCTAATCTTGTCTAGTGAAAAACCATGAAATTGGCCTTGGTCCATCCTTGAGCGTTGTGAACCTTGATTGAGGCGAAAAGTCTAAGTTGATGGTGGTACCAAAAGTGTCCCTAGTTTAGGGAATAGATATTGTGTACTTCAATATAGGCTAAACGCCTAACATGAAGGTGGCCGGTGTAGGGGTCAAATCACAAAAATAAGGTGGTGAGTTGGGAATGAAGAGCAGAAGAAGAAAATCATCTACCGTGTGAAAGAAAAAGCGAAAATGCCTTACATTGAGCGTAAAAAGTGAAATGAAATATAAAAATGAGGTAAAAGCTGAAAAAAAGAAGAAAATACCCAAAAAAAGCTTGAATGTGGAAAAAGGGACGATAAGGTGAAAATATCTAAGTTGGTAAGGTGAAAGTGATGAAAAACATAGTTCAAGGATGGCTATTAGTCAATATTTTTTCAAAATGTCATATCAAAGCCCTCCCGAGCCTACATTACAAGCCTAGAAAGTTCTAAAGTGATCCTAGTCCTATTGATTGAAAATATGAGTCATGAGTATAGGGGCAAGCCTATGGTATTAGTCATTTTATGTGAACATCTTTTGTAGAGTGAGTGTGCTTTCACAGTCCCAAAGCTAAATTTTCAATCACCATGGAGTGTAAAAAATATGGGACTTATTTCTGTAAGGGCACTTACATTACATTATTAGCATTTGACTTGTTCAGTGATTGTGGACTGTTGATATTCCCTTGCTTGTCATACTTATGTTGTCAAATGCACGAGTGTGTTTTGTTTTGCTAAATACCAATCTGATCTTATTTTGAAAAGTTGGTATGGGTACCTGAATTTTAATTGTATTGTGATGTATACCATTGGGTTGAGGTCTGTGTACAACTATATTGTTCATATAGATTGAGTCGTTGCTGAAACGCCCCAAAAAGTGCCCAAAATGTGCCTTGAAAATGTTCATAATCGTAATTTTTATATATCTCAAAATCTATGTGTGATATTGAAATCCAACTTCATATTCGTGATCAGGGGTGAAATTAAGCGGAAAATAGGTATAACCCAGATATTATAGCAATCGTAGCAAAAATTTATTTTCCAAAAAATATAAAAAATAGTATGGATCAACATGTTTTGTTGCCAGTATTTCTTTTCCTGTTTTGGTCCAAGGCCTTGGAGTCTTGGGCATATGTCCTCCCATGCATAAAAACATCTATACTTAGTGATTTTTCGACCTCATATTATTCAATACATTCTCAAAACCCTCTCTAACACTTAGCGAAATATTTCATCTGAATTCAAGTGTCCCAAACTCATTTCTTGATTTCAAGGAATTCATTCAAGCTTCAAGTTCTTATTCAAATCATCATCAAAGAAATCCCCAAAGTTGAGGTATGTGGGTTTCAACCATTAGGTCCTTTCACCCATGGTGCCCAACCTTCCTTTATATGTAAATTGTATGTTTTCAAATTGGATTATCTGTGAGTATCTCTTATTATGAGTTTTCTTTTAAACTATATTGGGGTTTCATGAAATATTGAGTGTTTAAGCATGTTTTCAGCTATTAATCTATGTGAAACGACCATAAGAAGTGCCTAAAAATGTTCCTTGGAAGTGCCCAAAATTGTTATTTCCATATATCTCAAATTTCATGTGTGATATTGAAAATCCAACTTTATATTCTTGATCAAGGGAAAACATTGAGTGGGAAATGGGTCTAACTCCAATTTTAGTGCAACCATAGTGAAATTTAATTGTTCCCAAGTTTGCATAAAAAAGTGGAGATCCGTTCTAGTACCACGATGTGCATCCATCAGTGTAAAAATGCCCTCTGAGATAGGTCCATATCATGGATCAGACGCAGAGATGTGTATTTTGTTGCCAGTGATTTTCACCTCGGTCCAAGGCTTTTGGGTTGTGGGCCTAAGTCTTCCTATGCGTGAAAATACCTATACATAGTCATATTTCAGCTTCATATCATACAAGACATTCCCCAATACTCTCCTAAGCACTTAGATAAATATTTCACCCCAAATTTCAAGCCTCAAAACTCATTCGGATCTTAAGGATTTCACTCAAGCTTCAAGTCTCCATTTCCAATCTTTATCAAAAATTATCCAAGGTCAAGGTATGTGCGTTTCAACCACTAAATCCTTTTATCCATGGTGCCCAAGCTTTCATTATACATAACTTTCATGTTTCAAAGTTTATTTTACTTATGGGTCTTCTATTATGAATTTGATTATGAACCATGTTGGGAATTTGTAAAAGTGTGAGTGTTTTAGCATGTTTTTTGCTATGAATCTTTGAATCATCATGAGATTTGATGAAGGATTTTGATATATATTGTATGATGATGTTACTAATTATTGGTGGGATGATTCACTTCAAGATTTCTTGCATGATTGCACTATTTAATTGCATGCTTTTGCACTAGCATTACACACCCACCAAGTGTTTAGAAAATGGAAGTGCGTATATCTCCATTTTCTTTCTTTTTTGATTACCTTCCTCGCGTATGTATAAGACCGAATCCATTAGATTTGTATTTGAACCCGAATATCCAAGAAAAAGTAGAATATTTGATGGAAGGATGGGGAATCTTAGCCATTGATGTTCTATTGGATGACCTATGACTTGTATGAACTTATGATGATTAAAGGATGGTATAAATATGTTCATATCATGAAAAGTATCTATAGTATTAGAAGTTGATCAGTTGCCTCGTTCGGGAGGTAGCAGGCCCTAACTACCATGTTGGGTGGTACGTAACTCAATTCCGTCGCTCGGGAGGTAGTGGGTCTATGGAACCATGTTGGGGGCTTTGTATCTCAAATGCCTAGCTTGGGAGGTAGTAGGCCCATGCAACCATGTTGGGGGTTTGGACCTAAATTGCCTCACTCGGGAGGTAGTAGGCCCGGGCAACCATGTTGGGGGGTTTGTACCTCATTTGCTTCGCTCAGGAGGTAGTAGGCCCATGTAACCATGTTGAGGGGTTTGTACCTCAATCACCCCACCAAGGAGATGGCAGGCCTTGGTTAATATTTTATGGTCTCTTCCTACACATATAATACATTCTATGTAAGCATATTTTACTACAAGCATCATTCATACATGTCATATTGTTATATGCTCAATTATTGCCTAAATATCCATTACAATTATGTTTACTTATCTCTTATTGAATTGCATCCTACATATTTAGTATATTCAAACGTATTAATGCATATTCTATGCCTACATGATGTTACTATGTAGGAATCAAAGCCCCACTTGATCATCCTCCTCTTCCACGTGGCTAGTACAATTCATCTACAAACCAAGAGTTCCTCCAGATTCTCCATGCATTGTGTCACGTCTAGGCCCTAGGCTTGAGTTGTGACAAACTTTGTATCAGAGTACTAGGTTGTTAATCTTGGCATCTAACGTACCGTGTTGATTAGAGTCGTATTCATGGTTGTGTTTTCCATCACAACTACGAGCAAGAGGCTATGAGATGTTTTAGGAAATGTTTCCCTTCTTCTTACTCTATGTTGTGATATAGAAGTTAAGGTAAGGTTTTGAGCCCCCTCCCCAATGATTGTTCTTTGTTATGCTAGATCATACCTAACACAAGAGGAAGAAAAACCCGCACACCTGAGGAACAACCAGCTGATGGTGAGCTCCGGGATGCTCTCACTTTGCTAGTTCAAGTTGTGGCTAACCAAGCCAACAAAGGGCCCCAAGCCCCTCATTCTCCTACTCCGCAATCTCGGGTGAGGGACTTTATGAAGATGAAGCCACCAGAGTTCAATGGGTCTAAAGTGGGTGAGGACTCCCAAGAATTTATTGATGAGGTATACAAGGTGTTATCCATTATGGGTGTGAGGTCGGAAGAGAATGGGGAGTTGGTGGCTTAGCAACTCAAGGGGTTGGCTCAAATATGGTATACTCAATGGATGAAGGGGAAGGGGAACAACGTGGTTCTATGGGAGGAGCTTAAGATGGCTTTCCTCAATCGGTTCTTTCCTCTTGAGCTTAGGGAAGCCAAATTGGTGGAGTTCATGAATTTCAAACAAGGTTCTATTAGTGTGAGGGAGTATTCCTACAAGTTCAACCAACTCTCTATATATGCTCCATACTTGGTTGCTGACTCGAGGTCTTGAATGAATAAGTTCGTAATGTTTGTATCTAATTTGGCGAGTGAAGAATGTCGTACCATCATGTTATTAATGACATGGATATTTCCCGCTTGATGACTTATTCCTAGCAATTCGGGGGGGGGGGGCATTTTGGTGGTAAGTTCCAAAGTCTCAAGAGTGGCTGATTTTATCAAGGCCAAGGGTCTTCTCATGCTCTTAATAGGATGTTTGCCAATGACAACCCAAGGGCCCAAGATGAAGGTGTTGTAAGGCCTAATGATATGTGTCCAAAATGTGGTAAGGGTCGTGGTGGCCCATGCTTGAGGGCTACTAATGCTCGTTATAGTTGTGGGGTAGTAGGTCACAAGATGTTGGATTGCCCTCGTAACTGGAACAAGGATAAGGATGTTCGTCCACAAGGTTGGGGTGCCAATGCGATTCCTTTAGGGATAGGAGGTCAACAAGGTGATGCCCCAAGACACAATTGGTTTTTTGCTTTATATGGGACACAAGGGATTGATGAGGTACCCGATGTTGTCATCAGTACGTTAAAAGTTTTTAATTTTGATGTGTATGCATTGATAGACTCAGTGCCACTCTTTATTTATTACTCCTCTTATTTCCAAAAAGATTCATATTGAGCCCGAAATGTTGTGTGAGTCTTATGAGGTGTCTACTCCTATTGGTGCATCTATTGTTGCTAGAAAGGTCTATACAAATATCCCATTTGCATCTTGCATAAAATATTACCTTGTGATCTTGTTGAGTTGGATATGGTTGATTTTGACATCATTCTTGAGATGGATTGATTGCATGCAAACTCTGAATCTATTGATTGTAGAACCCGTAGGGTCAAATTCCAATTCCCAAATGAACTTGTTATTGAGTGGGACATTCATGATGTGGTGGTCATGGGTAGGTTTATCTCTTGCATTAAAGCCCAAAAGTTGATCTCTAAGGGTTGTCTTTACCATCTTGTGAGAGTTAGGGATGTGGATTCCAAAGTCCGTCCTAGAGAGTTAGTTCTGATGGTAAATGAGTTTCTTCCTAGTGACCTTCTCGAAGGGGAAATACACTTTGGTATAGACCTCCTTCCTGATACTCAACCCCATTTTTATTCCCCCTTACAGTATGGCCCCGGCAGAGTTAAAGGAGTTGAAGGAGCAATTGAGGGACTTATTGGAGAAGGGTTTTATTAGTCCTAGCCAATCACCTTGGGTGTACTAGTGTTGTTTGTGAAGAAGAAGGATAGGTATCATAGAATGTGTATTTACTGTCGACGACTTAATAGAGTTACCATCAAGAATAATTATCCTCTACCAAGGATAGATGATTAGTTTGACCAACTTCAAGGGGCTAGGTACTTCTCTAAGATTGATCTTCGATCTGACTATCATCAAGTGAAGGTGAGGGAGTGTGATATTCCTAAGATGGCCTTCTAGATTAGGTGTGGGCATTGTGAATTTATGATTTTTCTGTTAGGTTGAACAATGCACCGACTATCTTCATAGATCTTATGAATAGGTTCTTTAAACCCTATCTTGATTTGTTTGTGGTGGTTTTCATCGATGACATTTTTGCCAACTATCATAGTGAGGAGGAGCGTGTTTCTCATTTAAGAATAGGGTTACAAAGATTGACGGAAGAGAAGTTGTATGCTAAATATGAGAAGTGTGAAATTTGGTTGAAAGAGGTCGCCATTCTAGGTCATGTGGTGTCGAAGGATAGTATTAAGGTGGACTCTAAAAAGACAGATGTGATTAGAAATTGTCCTAGACCATTGATCCTATCGAACATTAGAAGCTTCTTAGGCTTAGCGGGATACTACTGGAGGTTTGTGAATGGGAGCTCTTCTATTGCTTCTCCCATGACTAAGTTGATGCAAAAGAAGGCTAAGTTTGTGTGGACCGATGAGTGTGAAAAGAATTTCGAAACCTTTTAGGATAAGCTTGTCACTGTTCCTATATCATCTCTACTAAAAGGGTTGCAACGGTTTGTCATGTATTGTGATACCTCTCGTATTGGCTTGAGTTGTGTTTTGATGTAAAATGGTAAGGTGATAGTCTATGCATCTAGATAAGATAAAGTGCATGAATAGAATTATCCTACTCATGGTCTTGAATTGGCCGCCGTAGTTTTTGCTTTCATGATTTGGCATCATTATTTGTATAGGGTACATGTTCATATGTTCATCGATCATAAGAGTCTCCAATATGTGTTCACTCAAAAAGATCTCAACTTGAGGCAAAGAACGTGGTTAGAACTTCTTAAGGATTATGATATGAGTGTGCAATATCATCTCAGTAAAGCTAATGTTGTAGCCGATGCCTTGAGTAGGATGTCTATGGGTAGCCTAGCTCATGTTGATAGTCGGAGCAAAGAGGTGGCTAGGGAGGTCCATCAGTTAGGTAGATTGGACATTAGGTTGGAAGAGGTTGATTATGGTGGCGTTGTGGTTGTTGATGGTTCAAAGTCTTCCTTGGTTGATAATGTAAAAGCAAAGCAAAATCTTGACTCTCCTTATTAGAATTGAAAACCTTGGTGAAAGAGGACAAGGTGGAGGTTTTCTCCCAAGGGGGAGATGGTGCTCTTAGGTATTAAGATAGGTTGTGTGTGCAATGTGTTGATGATTTGAGAAAGAAGATTCATGATGAGGCTCATAATTCTTCCTATTCTATTCACCCCAGTTCTACAAAGCTATATAGAGGTTTGAGGGATGTGTTTTGGTGGGGAGGTATGAAGAAAGACATTGCCAAATTTATGTCTGGTTGCCATAGTTGCCAACAAGTCAAAGCAGAACACCAAAGGTTGGGTGGCCTAACCCAAGACATAGAGATTCCTACTTGGAAGCAGGAGGAAATTAACATGGACTTTGTGGTTGGGTTGCCTAGGACTAGGAAGGGTTTTTATTCTATTTGGGTTGTGGTTGATAGAATGACAAAGTTGGCTCATTTCCTCTTGGTGAAGACTACATATAGGGCCGAAGACTATGCTAAACTGTACATTCATAAGTCCGTATCGTGATGCTCAAGTCACTTCACACTTTTGGAGAACCTTCCAAAGAGTTCTTGGATCCAAGGTAAAGCTTAGTATGGCCTTTCACCCTCAAATAGATAGCCAAGCCAAAAAAACTATCCAAACTCTTGAGGATATGCTTAGAGCTTGTTTTTTGGAGTTTAAGGTAGTTAGGATGATCATCTTCCATTGATTGAGTTTGCTTATAACACTAGCTATCATTCTAGCATTGGTATGGCTCCTTTTGAGGCCCTCTACGGTATGCATTGTAGATCACCAGTTTGATGGTTTAAGGTGGAAGAAATGGCTTTGTTGGGTCCGCATCTGGTCATGGATGCTATGGAGAAGTTAAGGCTGATTAGAGAAAGGTTGAAAATAGCCAAAGTCATCAAAAGTCCTATGCCGATGTAAGGAAAAGGGAGCTTGAATTTAAAGTTTGTGATTGGGTCTATTTTAAGGTGTCACCAAGGAAGATTATGGTTTGTTTTTGTAAGAAAGGTAAATTAATTTCAAGATTTGTGGGTCCTTATTGGGTGATGAGAAGGATTGGTAAGGTGGCCTATGAGTTGGAGTTGCCTAGTGAAATGGAATTGGTTTATCCGATCTTCCATATGTCAATGTTGAGGAAGTGTGTGTATGACCCTAAATGCTATTATACCTCATAATGTTGTCGCTGTTGTTGAAGACAACTTGATGAATGAAGAAGTTCCAGTAGGGATCTTGGATAGACAAGTGAAGAGGTTGAGGAAAAAGGATGTTGCTTTCATTAAGGTCCTTTGGAGGAATCAACAAGTTAAAAGTGCTAAATGGGAGGCCGAAGCCAACATGCAAAAGCCATATCCTTATCTCTTCCATTCTACTCAAGCCATAGGTACTAACTTTAAGTCCCCTATATGATTTCAAGATTCATGTTTCAGCCCCGGTGTCATTTGCACGCATTTATGTTTATGTTGACAAGTTTATGGTGATTTTGACAATTAGGTTGAGATTTTTGAAAATGATGCTTAAGTCTATTGTTGCATTCTATGTTATGGTTGATTTCTTCATGATTACGCTTCTCATATATGTTTCTTTGAAATTCGGGGATAAATATTCATAAGGGGAGATACTGAAACGACCCCAAGAAGGGCTCGAAAATATGCTTCGAAAGTGCCCAAAATCATAATTTTCATATATCTCAAAATTTGTGCATGATATCGAAAGTCTGACTTCATATTCTTGATCAAAGTGCCAAATTGAGAGGGAAGTAGGTCCAACCCTAATTTTAGAACAACCGTAGCAAAATTTGATTTTTCCAAAGCTTGCTAAAAATAGTGGTGATACACGCTAGTATTGTAACGCGCAACTATCGCAGACTAGTGTGAAAATACCCTCCAAGATAGGTAAGCATCGCGTACTTGACGCAGATATGTGTATTTTGTTGCTAATGAGTTTTACCTTGGTCCAAGGCTTTTGTCTGGGGACTAAATCTTCCTCTGCGTGAAAATACTTGTACTTAGCCGTATTTCACCTTTATATCAAACAAGGCATTCCCTAATACTCTCCCAAACACTTATAAAAATATGTCACCCAAAATTTCAAGTCCCAAAACTCATACAAATCTTAGGGATTTTACTCAAGCTTCAAGTCTCCATTTCCAATCTTCATCAAGAATTCTCTAAAGTCAAGGTATGTAGGTTTCAACCGTTGGGTCTTTTCACGCATGGTTCCCAAGCATCCCTTTTACACAACTTTCATGTTTCTAAGTTTATTTTACTTATGGGTATTGCATTATGAATTTGCCTGTGAATTATGTTGGGGTTTAGTAAAAGTGTGACTGTTTTAGCATGTTTTAAGCTATGAATCTTTGATTCATCTTGAGAGATAAAGGACTTTGATGTATATTATATGATGGTGTTACCAAGTATTGGTGGGATGATTTACTTCAAGATTTCTTGCATGATTTCACTCTTTAATTGCATTGTTTTACACTAGCATTACACACCCACCAATTATTTGATAAAATGTTTGGTTTAGGGTTCTTGAGCCATTGATGTTCTATTGCATAATCTATGACTTGTATGACCTTTTGATGATTAAAGGATGGTATAAATGTGTTGATTTCATGAAAAGTATCTACAGTGTTGGAAGTTGATCAATTGCCACGTTCAGAGGTAGAGGCCTGAACTAGAACGTTGTGAGTTATGTACCTCAATTGCCTCGGTCGGGAGGTAGTAGGCCTGTGCAACCATGTTGGGGGGTTTGTACCTCAATTGCCTCGCTTGGGAGGTAGTAGGCCCATGCAACCATGTTGGGGGGTTTGTACCTTAATTTCCTTGCTCTGGAGGTAGTAGATCTGTGCAACCATGTTGGGAGGTTTGTACCTCAATTTCCTCGCTCGGAGTAGTAGGCCCGTGCAACCATGTTGACCAGTTCTTACCTCAATTGCCTCGCCATGGAGGTGGTAGGCCTTGGTTATTGCTGATTATATCTTCCTAGACATATAATATATTCTATATAAGCATGTTCTACTACAAGCGTCATTCATGCATGTCATATTGTTATATGCTCAATTATTGCTTAAATATGCATTTCGATTATGTTTGCCTATCACTTGTTGCATTGAATCCTACATACTTAGTACATTTAAACATACTAATGCGTATTCTATGCCTACATAATTTTACCATGTAGGAACTAGAGCCCCACTTGATCATCCTACTCCTCCGTGTGGCTAGTACGATTTCTCTACAAAGCAAGTGGTGATTCCTCAACTTTAGGGGCAATGTCTTTGATCTTATGTTATATATAAAGTCTCTCTTTCCTTTTATTGTATGCTTGACTATGATGGTGAGCCCTGTTGCTTGTCTTTGCCCACACTAATGTTCTATGTTTAGAGGTGTTATTGGACAAGTTATGTAATGATGTTATGGCCTTGACTCTCTTGGACTCTATGATGTTTTATGATACGAAGGACATCGCTCAACCATATGTTCCCTTATTTCTATTCTTTTATTGTTACTCTATTGCTTTCACGACAAAGAATGTATAATGATATGTTAAGAGGCTTGCTTTGGGTTCCTCCGGGTTCCCCATGTGCCATGTACTATCTATTATGAGAATTGATGAAGAGTTTCAATGCATCTTGTGTGAGGGTGTTACCAAGTGTTAGTGGATTTATTTATGTTAAGTTTCCTCGCATGATTTCCCTCTTCAATTGCATGCTTTTGGACTAGCATTGCACACTTGCAAGTGCTTGATAAAATATCCGGTTAAGAATTCTTGAGCTATTGATGATCCATTTCATGGCCTATGAGTCAAGTGACATAATGATAATGAAGGGAATGTATGTGTGAGATGAATTCATGAAATGTATGTATGGTGTTTCAAGATGACCACATCTTGTTGGGGGTGCTAAGCCTAATCACCTTGTCGAGGGGGTGTTAAGTTATGATGTTCACGCTCCAATAAGAAAGCGTTAGCTGTCAGCAATTAATCTAACCGAAGGTTAAGGTCGAATGTATAGGGAATAAGGTCCTTTACTAGAAGAGTGCACTACAAATCATTTCAAGCATAAATAACTAAAATCTCTAA
>JAOTQR010093788.1:0-31618 GCA_025774065.1 Solanum ossicruentum | reverse complement strand
AGGACCACTCCATGCATTTTCATTAGCTATGGAGATGAAGAATTTGGATATAGGTTATGGGATCCAAAGGAGAAAAAGGTGATCCGAAGTAGGGACGTGGTTTTCCATGAAAGTCATACAATTGATGACATTGAAAAACCCACAGTGACTCATAAGACAAATGTTGCAAATCAGATGCCAGAAGCAGCAACAGAACCATTCATGAGAAATGGTGATGTTGTGCTAGAAAATATGCCAGAAGCTGAAGACAATAAAGAAAGTGATAGTGCTGAGTAGGGGGAGCCACAACCCTATCTGCTAGACGTTCCAGGACTATCACAAGGCCAAGATGATGGTGGATCTCCTCAGATTGTTCCAGAAGTTCGTAGATCTGAATGAGGTCGGATTCCATTAAGAAGATATCCAGAATCCAAGTACCTTCTACTTACTGAAGATGGAGAACCCGAGAGTTTCCATGAAGAAGTATCTCATAAGGACAAAGAAAAGTGGTTTCTCGAAATGCAGGATGAAATAGAGTCTCTACAGAAAAATCAGACTTATGAGAGCGTTGAACTTCCTCGAAGGAAGAAGGCACTGAAAAATAAATGGGTGTTCAAGATGAAAAAGGATGGCAGCGGAAAATTGGTGACATATAAAACACGAATTGTAGTCAAAGGATTCCAACAGAAGAAGGGGATTGACTTTGGTGAGATATTTTCACCAGTAGTCAAGATGACTTCAATTAGAGTCATACTTGGAATGGTCGCAAGTATGAACTTGGAGCATGAACAGATGGATGTAAAGACAACTTTTCTTCATGGAGACTTAGAGGACGAAAGTGATGGATCGACGTGTGTGGAGTCACCGGTGTGGCATTAGGACCAAAGATTTGCAAAGGTGTCTTGTATCGAAAGTCCTCCCGACAAGAACAGATGGTCGGGCAGCGTGTCTAGCTGGTTGTTGTGGCGATACAAGATGGTGGTAGATCCAAAATGATAATCGCTGGAGGGGAGGTTTGCCGTAATGCCTTGCGTCAAAAGTCTTCTTGACAAAGGTGGTCAAGTGGCGTGTCTCACTAGTTGATAGTGGCGGTGTAAGATGGATAGCAGATTTAGCTGGTGATGTTGAATCTTGACTCGAGAGAGTCTACATTAGGTTACCTGATTACATTTGTATGGGGGAGTTAATCCAATCTTGGAGGGCTATACAGATGCAGATATGGATGGAGATCTTGATAGTAAGAAATCTACTTCAGGATTCATTTACACTTTTACTAGGAGAGCTGTTTCATGGCAGTCAAGACTATAGAAGTGTGTTGCTTTATCGACAATCGAAGCAGAATACATTGCTGCCGCAGAAGCCGGAAAAGAGATGTTGTGGTTAAAGCATTATCACCAAGAATTTGGAATCAAGCAAAAGTAATATAAGGTACATTGTGACAATCAGAGTGCTCTGGATTTGAGCAAGAACTCTATGTATCATTCTCGTACAAAACATATTGATATTCGGTATCATTAGATACGTGAGGTGATGGATCGACAAATGTTGAGACTAGTGAAGATCCATACGAAGGAGAATCTAACTGACATGTTGGCGAAAGTTGTGACTCGAGAAAAGTTAGAGCTATGCAAAGATATAGCCAGGATGCTTGTTCCGGATATGGCTGGAGGGGGAGAATTGAAGAAGTCCAGCCACCATTATTGAACAGCCACCATTGTTGAACCTGCCATTGTTGAAAATAAAGATATTGCAGCCATCATTTTTGAAGATCGAGTTTTTTGTTCACACCTCTAAAATCTACTATAATTAGAGGTGCAATTCTCATTTGTAATACACTAGAAAAATACCAAGAAAGAGTGTTAGTTTGAGAGTTGTTTTTGTAATATATTCTTATGAGTAATAAAAGAATTTTTTTTCCTCTCAAATTCGTGTTTACCAATGCTCAATTGTTCCTTTGGCTTCAACAAACACTGCAGGTGAACATTATTGTTGCAACATCTATTCTTGACAAACGCTTGGATGGTCAAAGTTGCAACTTTGACATTTGATTTGGTCCCTCAGCTATTGTTTGCAACTTTATACAATCATGTGGACGAGCTCGAATGCAAAACTCTGACATTCTTCTGATGGTTAGAAGGTATGTTTTGTCAATCTATTAAAAGTGATACTATGAATGTTTTTTAGTGTGCTGTCATTATTAGTTTTTGTGTATTATTTACTGAAATATTATATTTATGCTATTGTCGCTTGCTATTACACTACTATTATAAAAAGATTAAATGAATTATTTAGAAGAATCTAATAAACAATCACTTGCTTTTTTGAGAAGGTAACATTTTTTTCTATAACTATTTGCTGCATTAAGATTACAGTTGTCCATACTTACAAGGGAATATTGGAAGATTCTTAGTTATAACCTACTTAAAGAGATCCTAGAACATCAATAAAAGGTTCTATATCTTCCATACATTCATATTTACACTAAAAATAGAAACGGGCTAGCTCTTGGCATTTTGTGAACATATGGGTGATAAAATTTGGAAGATTTGATTATAACAGTGGACTGTTCTCATTTTGACTCAAATCCTAGTGGGGATGATTCGACCTTACTCGCATGCAAAAATATATGACTAGTGGGGAGATGATGCGGCAAGAATTAGTATGTCATGTTTCTATTCCATGTCCATCTCGAGATGATGAACCTTGCTACAAAGTTGAAAGCACTGGAGCTGTTGTCACCCTCAATTCTAGTGTGTCATTGTTTTCTTATATTGCTCAAGGCTACAGTCGGATGGATTTGTACTACATTTACCTTGCTATGTGTTTAATATTTTGGTATCTTCGAGTATTTCATGTGTTAAAAATTGCATTATTGCCTGACATTCAATTCAACTTTAGGTACTTTAAACCCAATCCTAGGTGTGTGATTGATTAGGAAACAAGAACTTGCATGATACAACTTCTCAAAGGTTGCTCACTGCAAAAAATATTTTATGTACAGGGGGAAAAAGCAAAATATTGAAGCAACTTGCATGCCAGGAAGCTTGTAAAGAACTTCAATGTGTAGGTGTGGAAAATGTTAAAGTATATTTTTTGAAAGATGATAAATTTTTCTAAATTGTCCTAGAATATAAATTTAGATAATTATCTTGAAGAAATATCTAGATACTTTAAGGTAGAAGACAAAGTTACTAGAATTTTTATAAGGATATTTTATAGATGATATTTGAAAATCATAGAATAATCAAGATTCTTGTTAGATATTTAGAAGATAATGTTATCTGGATTATTCTTTTAGATGTATCTAGAATACTATCTAGAACCATCCTTACACTAGTATAAATAAGGATGGCCTTATACATTTGTAACCAACCCAAAACCAAAACCAAAAAATTAAATCCAATACAAGTAGTCTTCTTTCATAACAAAGTCCCCCTTTTCCAAATCTTCCTTCTCCTTTCTAGCTTCCTCTTCTATAGTTGAATCTTCCGATCTTAGTTAACGATCTTGGGCGAGCAGCAGTCTCCCCGATTATACTTTTCTTCTGTTATATTTCTCTATATGGTATCAGAGTCATAGCCAATATTGGCTTGTGGGTTACTTCAAGATTAGGTGGTGGAATTCAACTGATTTATCCAAACGGATTTAAGCGATCGTGTTAATGCACTTGGGATGGAGTTGTTAAACCTGTCCAATTATAAGGTATGTAAGACAAGTATGGAATCATACCTTGTGGGTGAGGATTTGTGGGAAGTTTTTAATGGGATCAACTGTAAGGACCCGGACGTTGTACGACCTTATTGGAGCTTGGGAATTTGGTTTCGAAAAGTTTTGGACCAAGGTGACGCTCCATGAAAGCCGTCACGATCCGTGGGAGGCTGTACGAACTGTGTGGAGTCTCCTTGGAGTGACTCTTGTCCTTGTGTGGGGTGTTGGAGCTTTAAAGTGGAGTTTTAGACTAAGCCACGCCACACATGGACCCCACACGGGCCGTGTGAGGCTTCACGGGTTGTATGGAGGGCGGTGTAGTGGCCTTTGCTTTGCAACTCCACAGTTTGGGGACCAAGTGAAGTAGGACGACCAATATATAGTCCCTATGGGGTGGTACGACTCGTATACCACCGCGTAAGGCTTCTGGCAAGTGAAAATCTTCTAAGTATTGGATCACCATCTCAGAACATTGTTGTGAAGAATTTTCTAAGTGAGGTGGTACGAAGGAGTACACGGTCTGTATCACTTGGTACGGAGCGTGAGACCAAACATTGGGTGATTTCGATAAATTTTTCTAAGTATGGAATCTTTAAGTTCAAGCTAAGCTCACTTAAAGCTTTAAACTCAAGCTTATTTATGTTGTTTAGGGCCATCATGGGTCTCCAACATGAAGCCAAGTTCAAAGGGATTCCATTGGCTAAACTTTTCACAAGAATCGATGGAAGGGTCAACTTTAAGTGGCCATATCTCTTAGCACAAAAAGAGCTGGGTGGCCCACGACCTATCAAATATAATTTGAATTAGTTTTTCAATGCATCCGATTTCACCTCATTCTGAGTTCAGATCAAGAAGTTATGTCCATTTTTGTAAAGCCCTTCCATGTAGTGTTTTTCTGAGAATTAACTAAGTGAGGTCTCACGGGAGGGTTTCATGGTTCGTCAAGCCTTGTATGGACCATGAAATTGCCTCTTGGCACCCTGGCAAGACATGTTATTTTGCTTCATTAATGATTTTTTTGTAATTGTGACTTCTCGTAAGGGCCTTTTATGACTTTCTATGCTATCCTAAGACCTCCAAATGATCTAAACTCTATTCCTCTCATTCAATTCAATCTTCACATTTAAAATTCTCTCAATCTCTCTCTTAATAACTCTCTCAAAGATTCTTGTGAAGACAAAGCTTCAGAATCAAGACAAACCCTATTTCTTCATAAATTTTCTTCTTGCAACTTCTTCAATAGCAAGGTATATGAGATTTATTCTTGGTCCCTTTCAACCAAGAAGACCCAAAACTCATTTACTTGAATTTTTCATGAATTTTAGCTTACTTTAAATATGGGTGTTGAGTATGATTGTTTATCAAATTCAATTGAAGTATGAGCTATGCATTATTGATGACTTTAAGTTGATTTAGGCCTTAATATGTTGAACTACATTATTATTATGAATATTTGAATATGCATTGCCCCTTTAAAGATTGATTTAAACATGGATAATTTAAAGCATGATTAGAATGTTGATTTTACTCATGGATTTACTTGGATTCCATAATATATGAATGGTTTAAGTATGAATCTCTATTGCCCATGCTATTCTCTCATCAATCATGGCATATACATACAGAGCATTAACTTTTATGAAGGATATGAAGTGGGCTAAGACCCAATTATGTTGATGAATGTAATTTTGATGAAAGTATGGTTATGAAGGAGCTACTCCTATGCATGAAAGTAAGATATGAAGTGTGTTTTGTTTTTTTAGCCTAAGTATGCATTGTGATGTTTTGAGAAGACTTATGTTCCTATTAAAAGCATGTATATACATGTGTGTACTCCCATGGGAAGGTGACTTAACATCGAATGTTTTTGCCCTTTTGGATGATTATGACATGATGAAAATCCTTTCCGAAATAGGTGTTACTCCTCTAAGGTGAGTGAATGAGCGTGTAAATCCTTTCCGAAATAATTGTTATTCCAGTAAGATAAGGTACTCTCCAAAATAGGTATTGTTCCTGCTAGGCTAGTGAATGAGCATGGAAATTTTCTCCAAAATGGGTGGTGTTCCCATAATGTGAGGTTGCCGAAATGGGTGTTGTTCCCATAAGGTGAGTGAATGAGGATGGAATTCCTTTCCGAAATAGGTAGTGTTCCCATAAGGTGAAGTTGCTTCTCCAAAATGGGTGATGTTCTTGTAAGGAGGATCAAGGTCTATCCTTAGCAAGTAACATCCCCACTATATATGACCATTATTGCATTCATGCATCATAAATTTCATGGCATATTATTATACTACTCTTCTTTGGATATATACTTCTTTCTATATTATGTGCCCTTATCATTTAATATTGAATACAAGTTTGATAATTCATATGTATTGCATACCCACATACTTAGTACATTTAAATGTACTAACGCATACTTTTGCCAACATGATCTAATCATGTAGGGACTGGAGACTACCTTCATCCACTGTTCAATAGATAGATTTGATTTGAGACATTACTTGTGGTGAGTCCTATCTTCCAAGGACAAGTCATCATTCCTTTGCCTATAAAGTCTTATTTATGTTATTTACTTGAGGGTGAGCTCGGGACATGTCTTGGCCCTTGTCCTATCTTATGACTACAAGCATTGTTGGACATCTAGTAGATTCGTGTCAGATCTATATGTTATGCATTATATTTGGAGCCTATGATTATTGTTATCTATTTGATATGGCTATTATGGATTGATTATGAGAATTATGATAAGTATGTATGTTTTAATATGGAAATATGGAAGATCCTAAGTCCCGAATTACCCCCATAGAATTAGTCATACTTACTCGCCCCTTAGTTCTTCTATATTATGTCTAAGTGAATCCATGTTAATCCCTTTCCCTATGGAATTCCATAACATGAGTCCTACTTTCCCATCCCTTAGAACTATATGTTTACTATTCGTATACACTTCTAAATTGATGATGTGAATATGGATACTTTGAGGCTTTTCTGGGGACTCTTGGTTTCCCATTCTCCATGTCACTCCTAGACCCTAGGTCTGAGTCATGACAGAGATGGTATCAGAGCACTAGGTTTATAAATGATCATCGGAGTCTAACATGCAGCGACAAGTAGTGTCTTATTCATGGGTGTAAAGTGTGCCACATCTATGGATGGGAGGCTCAAGGCGTTTTAGGAAATATTTCACTTTTACATAATTCATATCGTGCCATGGAACATGCATTAAGATTTTTGATCTCCATCCCTCCCTACCAAATGGGGAGAGTTACTTTAGGCCTTTAATGCAATCCTGGCAAGGAAGATGTTATAGCTGATCTTATAGATGAGGTCAAAAGGGAGTTGGTGAATGATGTGCATTGTTTGACAAACTTGCTCCTTTAGATATTCAAAGTTTTATTTAGTTGGCTAGTTATGATAGAAGGCTTGTTGAAGGTTTCTTATCTATAGCATCTCTATTGACCAATTTAACTCAAAACAAGGCCAAGTTTATATGGTCGGATGCATGTGAGAAGAGTTTCCAGACATTGAAAGATTGGCTTATATCGGCTTTTATTTTGACTTTATCAGATGGCTTAGATGGGTTGGTGGTGTATTATTATATTTCTTGAATTGGGTTTATATGTGTACTAAGCAACATAGTAAGATGATAGCTTATGCATCAAGGAAATTGAAGGTAAATAAGTGTATGGGCTGGTGTTTGCCTTGAAGATTTGGAGACACCATTTGTATAGAGTGTATGTTGATATTTTCAATGGCCACGAGAGTTTGCAATATGTGTTCACTCAAAGGGATCTTAACTTGACACAAAGGAGATAGTTGGATCTCCTTAAGGACTATGACATGATTGTACTGCAAGGAAAATTTTATAGTCGATGCTCTTAGTAGGATATTTATTGGATGTGTGGCTTGTGTTGATAAAGGAAAGAAAGAGATGGCAAGAGATGTTCGCCGTTTGGCTAAATTGGGTGTTAGATTGGCCGACTCTAATGATGGTGGTATTTATGTTCAGAATAGGGTCGAATCTTCTGTGACTAAGTAAGATCTTGATCCGTCATTGGTTGTGTGGAAGAGGTTGGCTACCAAAAATGAGATAAAGGGTTTCTCCCAAGGGGGAGATGTAATTCGATACCTAGATTGATTGTATGTATTAGACGTTGATGGTCTTAGAGAGATGATCATGACTGAAACACATGACTCTCATAATTCCACATATCCAGGATCTACAAAAATGTATTGGGAATAAAGGGAAGAGTATTGGTGGCATGGTATGAAGAAAGACATAGCGCAGTTTGTATTCAAATACCCTAATTGTCAACAAGTGAAGGTGGAGCACCAAAAGACTGATGGTGTGACTCAAGATATTGAAATTCCTACTTGGAAGTGGGAAGATGTGAATATAAATTTTGTGGTTGCTTTTCCTCAGAACCGAAGTCAAGTTGACTCGATTTGGGTTTTTATTGACCGGATAACTAAGTTGACTCATCTCCTACCGATCAAGACTACCTTTAGTGCCGAAGGTTATGGAAGGTTGTACATCCAAGAGTTGGTGAGGTTTCATGGTGTATGTGAAAGTCTCACCTATGAAGGGTGGTATGTGTTTTGGAAAGAAGGGCAAGTTAAGTCCCCGGTATGTAGCTCTCTATGAGATTATTGAGCGAATTGGGGATGTGGCTTACAAGTTGGAATTGACTCCGAATTTGAGTTCCATTCACCCAGTTTTCCATGTGTCTATGGTGAGAGAGTTGGTTGGTAATCCTAGTACTATTATGCCTTTGGAAGGTGTTAAGGTTGAGTAGAACTTGTCTTATGAGGAAGTTTCTGTTAAGATTTTGGATAAGACAAGTGAAACGGCTTCGCAACAAGGATGTGGCTTTAGTTAAGGTACTTTAAAGAAATCAACATGTAGAAAGTGGTACATGAGGAGTGGAATCAAGTATGATGTGATGATATCTATATTCTTTCCAATCTACTCAAGCCTATGGCATTAGGTTCTTCCTATTCTCAATAGTCCTAATTCCTTCACTCTTGAGTCTCATGATATAACATGCATACATGTGCACGAAAATGATTTTTATGATGTTTTAAATGATTTGAATATGTTTTGATATGAGTTTTAATGACTTGATGATTTTGAAATGATTAATTATGCATTGTACCTTGTGTTCGGATGTTTCATGTTCTAAGTCAAGCCCTTCAAGCCTTGTTCTAGCATATTCGAGGACGAATGTTTCCAAAGGGGATATGATGTAAGGACTCTGAAGTTGTACGACCTCATTGGAGCTTGAAAATTTGGCTTCGAAAAGTTTTAGACCAAGGTGACGCTCCATGGAAGCCCTCACGGTCCATGAGAGGCTATACTAATCGTGCAGAGCCTCCTTAGAGTGACTTTTGGCCTTATGTAGGGGTGTTGGAGCTTTAAAGTAGAGTTTAAGACTAAGGCACGCCACACATAGACCCCACGGGCCGTGTGTGTAACACCCCAAATCTTACAGTACTAGTACAATGCAAATGAAACATGATATGATTTGGTCAAATTAGCGCCCATTTTTAAAAGTGCTCGAATTTCATGTTATAGGGAGATATATGCGTCTAACACTTAAGAGGGCTGAGCGTATACATGTTTTGTGTCAAATTGAGGAGATCACGACCTTAAATGAAGTAAAAGAATTGAGGTGCTTAATTCGACTATGAATAAAGTCTATGTTAAGGGTGTAAATTTGTCCCATATTTTAGCATCACCCATGTACTATATTTTCAGCCCAAGAAGGATATTAAAAAGGTTCCAAATACATCACAACCCACTTGACCATTTGGGCCCAAAACTAGCTAAGAGAAAGTTGGAAAATAGGCAGCCCAAGCCCATCAACTTTGGAACCCAGTTAGGCCCAATTGTGAGGTCCAAGATGCTGCATTTCCATCCTATTAATATGCACTAATATGTGGTCAAAATTTCTGGAGAAGGTCGGCAAAGAAAGCTTTTAAAAAGGTGTAAAAACAACACACTAAATTCATTTCAACTTAGACAAGAAAAATCTGCTTTCTTGGTTATTCATTACTCTCTTTCAAAGGGGTGAAGGACAAGCTTCACAACCTTGAAAGGATCCCTAAAGAAGCTCTGAACCTTAATTTTAAAGGTAAGTAAATCTACTTATGCACTTAGTATGGTTTTTTTATGAAAACCAAAGGAACAAGCTAATCATACATATGCTGGAAATTTTGGACAGCATGTATCCCAAGGATTCTTGTACACTTTTCTTGTTAATTCGGAGGTTTTTCTCTTGTTAGTTAGCTGTATTATAAAATAATACTTATGTATTTAACAAAGTTTGGTTTTATAGCAATGAAACAAAGCTGCTTCACCACTTTTACATTCCACAAAAGTGAGTCCTTATATGATATTGCAATTGTGTTCTTGGTATGAACTTCTGGGCTGTTGGATAGAAGGCTATTTCCTCACGTATTTAACGACTAATTTCTTACTGTTCTGAGACTATTCCAAGGCTGGTTTTATGTATTGATATTTCTGGAATAGTTTGGTTAGAGTTGGAATAGGTTTGGAATTGTCGACGTCGAAATATAGCGAAGGGAGGTAACGTTATGCTATCCATTTGTAGGTTGTGTAGAATTGTTATATGTTGTGCTTTGTGGGTTGTTGTAAGAAGGTTCTGGCACTAAACCAGGCTGTACATGATGTGTACATATGAATGTGTTTTAGAAAATATGATTAGGGGCGTAAAGGTTGAAAGAATACGTCCCGGGTTTATAGATACCCACTTGCTGCCCGTGTATTATTTTATTATGTGATTGGGCTGCCAAGATGTATTTATTTACTGCTAATGCTAGTTTTATCACCTACTTTGTTGTAGATAAATATTTAGAGGAAGGGAAGGTTATCTTGAGGTAATAGCGAGGTCATACAATGAGGTATGTAAGACTATAGATCCTTCCTTGCCACATAAAGGCATCTACCAACTCCGACACAATTATTAACTGTATCTACACTCTTGCACATGTTCATATGCTCCTATACGTAGTCATCTTCAAATCTGCATATATACATGGATACCAAGTTACGTGGGTTCTTTTTACTAATAAAGTTCACGAGTTATTTCATCTCACACACATTTCATTATTTATGTAACGTACTCTTTTAATTGTCATATTGTCTTGTATGATTATCTACATGTCACATGTTACATCTAAAGTCGTACAACTCTAATATCGTGACTACCAAAAGAATCACCTCAAAGGTAATCGAAAGATAAAGTATATTATGTATTGATGGGTGGTAGCTAGAGGGGTGGAAGAATCACCTACCCAGGGACGATCCTATCACGGGTGGTATCCCGAGGGGTTAAGGAAGAACCTAGCCAAGGACGATCCCAATACATTGTTTATTGATAGGTGGTAGCCTGAGGGGTGGAAGAATCACCTATCCAGGGATGATCCTATCACGGGTGGTAGCCCGTAGGGTTAAGGAAGAACTTAGCCAGGGACAATCCCGATACAGTTTTACCACTGATCAGTTGGTCATTTGTATTACTGTTGTGCACAGATTATACAGTAAAGTTAAAGTAATATAAAGAACATAAAGTACATGATTCCAAAGTATAACCAAAGGTGGTCTCTAATCTTGCACCAGTGCATGGTATCATTTGAGTTATTACTTCATAATACAATATATCCTGCCTTACATATTCAGTACATTATCTCATACTGACGTCCCTTACGAGGTACCTGCATTTTATGCTACAGGTACAGGTGCTAGTAGATCTCCCCAGTGGGAGTACAAGATATCCAACTGCTGATACCAAGCTCCAGGTTGCTTCAGGGCTTTGTTTGTGTCTAGAGCTTATTTTTGTATTGTACAGTTAGTTGAGGCGAGGTCTGTCCTGACCCTTGTCATATAATTTCTCTTATCTAGAGGCTTTGTAGACTATGTAAATTAAAGTATGGTCATGTCTCATACTTTAGACACTGTGGCCCCAACGGCCTAGTCATATGCATTTCCTTTTGGCTTGTTATCAATGTTTATCTGCTTAAAGGCATGTCGAAGGTATGTATATAAAGTGCATAGATACAAGTTGGTTCTCCTAAGCCTTATCGGCAGCGGGTGCCAATTCGCCACAACGGGACTTTGGGGCGTGATAGTTTGACACTTCACGGACCATGTAGAGGGCCATTAGTGGCCTTAGCCATTAAACTCCACAGTTTTGGAACCAAGTGAAGTAGGACGGCCAAGTATACATTCTGTATGGGGTGGTACGACTTGTATACCTCCTTGTAAGTCTTCTAGAGTGAAAATTTTCTAAGTATTAGATCATCATCCTGGAACTTTGTTGTGAAGAATTTCCTAAGTGAGGTGGTATGAAGGAGTACACGGTCTGTATAGCTTGGTACGGACCATGAGACCAACCGTTGGGTACTCGTCAAATTTTTCTAAGTATGGAATCTTCAAGCTCAAGATAAGCTCACTTTCAAGCCTTCAATTCAAGCATATTTATGTTGTTTAGGGTTATCATGGGTCTCCAACATTAAGCCAAGTTCAAAGGAATTTCGTTGGCTAAACTTTTAGTAAGTACTGATGGAAGGGGCAATTTTAAGTGGTCATATCTCTTAGCATAAAAGGAACTGGGTGGCCCCAAACCTATCAAATAGAAGCTCTTTGAATTAGCTCTCAAATGCATCTTGTTTCACCTCATTCCGAGTTCAGATCAAGAAGTTATGCCCGTTTTCATAAAGTCTGTCTGTGTAGGGTTTTTCTGGGAATTGACTAAGAGAGGTCATACAGGAGGATTTTATAGTGCGTGAAACCTTGTACAGACCGTGAGACTTCCTCACGGGACCCCTGGATAGACATGTTATTTTGCTTCATTAATGATTTTTTTGTAAGTGTGGCTTCTCTTAAGAGTCTTTTATGACTTCCTATGCTATCCTAAGACCTCCAAATGACCTAAACTCTGTTCTTCTCATTCAAATTCATTCCTCAAATTTAAAATTCTCTCAACTCTCTCTTAAGGACTCTCTCAAAGGCTCTTGTGAAGATAAAGCTTGGGAATCAAGAGAAAACCCATTTCTTCATCACATTCTCTTAAATCTTCTTCAATAGCTAAGGTATGTGGGATTGATTCTTGGTCCCTTTCAACTGAGCTACTCCAATTATGTTGATGACTGTGATTTTGATGAAAGTATGGTTATGACTGAGCTACTCCTATGCATGAAAGTAGGACATGAAGTGTGTTTAGGATTTTAGCCTAAGTATGCATTGTGATGTTTTGACAAGACTTATGTTCCTATTAAAAGCATGTATATCTATATGTACCCCCGCGGGATGACGACTTAACATAGAATGTTTATTCCCTTTTTGATGATTATGATATGTTATGGAAATCCTTTCCGAAATAGATGTTGTTCCCGTAAGATAAGGTGTTTTCCGGAATGGGTGTTGTTCCTATAAGCTAAGGTACTCTCTGAAATGGGTGTTGTTCTCGTAAGGTAAGTGAATGAGCATGAAATGCATTTTGAAATGGATGTTGTTCCCGTAAGGTAAGGTACTCTCCAAAATGTGTGTTTTTCCCGTAAGGTGAGTGAATAAGCATGGAAATCCTTTCCAAAATGGGCGATGTTCCATAACGTGAGGTTGCTTCTCCAAAATGGGTGTTGTTCTCGTAAGGTAAGTGAATGAGCATGGAAATCCTTTCTGAAATGGGTGTTGTTCCCGTAAGGTGAGGCTGCTTCTCTGAAATAGGTATTGTTCTCGTAAAGTGAGATTGCTTCTCCGAAATGAGTAGTACTTCGGTAAGGAGGAGTAAGGTCTATCCTTGGAAAGTAACATCCCCACTATATATGAGTATTATTGCATTCATGCATCATAAATTTCATGGCATATTTTTATACTACTCTTCTTTAGATATGTATACTTCTTTCTATATTATGTGCCCCTGTTATCTACTACTGAATGCAGGTTTGATAAGCAATATGCATTGCATGCCCACATACTTAATACATTCAAACATACTAACGCATACTTTTACTTACATGATCTAACCATGTAGGGAGCGGAGAAAACCTTCATCCACTATTTGATAGCTTGATTGGATTTGAGACATTAGTTGTGGTGAGTCCTATCTTCCAAGGACAAGCCATCATTCCTCTACCTATAAAGTCTTGTTTATGTTATTTACTTGAGGGTGAGCATGTGACATGTCTTGGCCCCTGTCCTATCTTATGACTAGAGGCATTGTTGGACATCTTATAGACTCTTGTCAGATCTATATATTATGTGTTGTATTTGGACCCTGTGATTATGGCTATCTATTGGATATGGCTATTATGAAATGATTATGAGAATTATGATAAGCATATATGTTTTGATGTGGAAATGTGGAAGATCCTAAGTCTCAAATTTCCCCCATAGAGTGAGTCATATTACATGTTCCTTAGTTCTTAGTGGATGTGAATCCATGTTAATCCTTTTCCCTATGACATCCCCATAGCGTGAGTCCTACTTTCCCATCCCTTAGAACTATGTGTTTAATATTCGTATACACTTCCTAATCGATGATATGAATATGGATACTTTGAGGCTTATTTGGGGACTCTCGAGTTCTCATTTTCCATGTCACTCCTAGACCATAGATCTAGGTCGTGACAACAACACAAGTCCTCCTGATGATAGACCGAGAAATAGTAGCACATACAAGAAGTAGAAGCAGATTAATGAAAGGCGGAGTTCATTCTAAAGAGGACAATCTCCTCTGATTTATTTGTTCATATTATAAAGTGTGAATTAAATCAGCTCATGAAATAGGGAGAACCCTTGATCGTTTATTCAACAAGAAGAATGAAGCTCTACTACAAATTATGAAGAATGAACTAGCTAACACCACTCAAGGTAATATCTCTATCGCCATATATTTTTTGAAGATTAAAAACTTATGTTCTGAGATATGTTTACTGAATATGGAGGAGGCTATCTCTGAAGCAAAAATGAGAAGAATTATTATTCGTGGTTTGAAACCTGAATATATTCCATTTATGATGTCAATTCAAGGGTAGGATCAACAATCATCTTTGGAGGAATTTGAGAATTTATTATCGTCACAAGAGTTACTTGCCAAACAATTGTCTAGTGTATTTATTAATGAAGGGGAAGGAAATGTTCTTGTAGCCAACAAGAGGAACTTTAAGGAAAAGCAAGAGATACATTGCATGATTAGTTCGCATGTTGTTCAAGCTCACCTAGAAAGAAGGAAGAGCCTTTTAAATGAAATGATAAGAAGCCTCTCCGATGTGGAAAAATAGGCCATACAAAAAGATTTTATCGAAGAAGAAGAGTAATATAGCTCAACTTGAGAAAGCTATTGATGAAGGAGGAGGAGGAGGAGGAGGAGGAAGAGGAGGAGGAGGAGGAGAAGAAGAAGAAGGTGCATCTTAGCTGAGGCTTGAGAAATAGTTGCCATGGTTTCTATCAACCTTGATAGAGATTGGAAAGAGAATGCAGGATATAACACAATGATCATATAAAGAAGCAAGACACTGATATTATTAGTATGAAGCAAGAAATTTCTGAAACTATGATAGCTTCATACTAGTGATATGATAGCTTTTATTAAAGAAATCAAAGAAACAGATTCTTAATAAGTAGTAACTGAAACTATACATACTAGTAGTGACATGCATAGAGAAAGAATTGATGAATATGTATTAGAAGTTGAAGTCTCTGATCAAGTGTCAGCCACATCAAGGTCAATTGTTGGCTTTCTAAAACTAATATACTGGCTATTGAAGAGCTAAAAAGGGAATCTGATAATGGATCCTATTATAGTGCTGAGGCTTCACAAGAAATTGATCATCAAATCATCAACCATTCAAATGTTTCTCTTGATAATACAACTCGCGAAAAGCTAAGGCGGAGCCAAGAAAATTATGAATATGAAACTCAACACAATAATCACTTATGTGGTTTTCAAAGATCAAAGAGGACTATTATCAAGTCATTCCAGTACAAAAATGAAAATTTTATCAACACATGTCCTTGTTTATTTGCAGGACTAGCTGATTATGAATAACCTCCATCATTGGAAGAAGCAAGAGGAGTCTGGAAGAAATAGTTGAGAATTTCAAAAAGATGTGGCTCAATGTTTCGTTTGAGTTCATCCATAAAAAGTGCAAGGTAGTTTCCAGAAAATCACTTTAAGAGGGAGTATGAAGAAATGTTAAAGTAGATTTTTTGGAAGATTAAAATTTTCTAGATTGTCCTAGTACAAAAATTTAGATAATTAGCTTGAAAAAATATTTAGATATTCTAAGATAGAATACAAAATTACTAAAATTTTCTTAAGGATATTTTATAGATGATATTTGTAGAAATTCATAGAATAGTCTAGATTCTTTAGATATTCAGAAGATAATATTATGTAGATTATTCTTGTAGATGTATCTAGAATAGTATCTAGAACCATCCTTACACTAGTATAAATAAGGATGGCCATTTGTAACCAACCCAAAACTAAAACCAAAAATTGAATTCAAAAATACAAGTAGCCTTCTTTCATAACAAAGTTCCCCTTTTTCTAAATCTTCCTTTTCCTTTCTAGCTTCCTCTTCTATAGTTGAATCTTCTGATCTTAGTTAATGATTTTGGGCTAACAGAAGGTCTCTCGATAATACTTATCTTCTGCTAAATTTCTCTATAGTAGGTGCCTTGACTGACAATCTTGTTCATGATATCATGGAGGAAGAAACCATCAACAAAGAATTGGGTAATTCTAACATCTTTTATCTAATGTGTCTTTTGGATTGTTGTGCTTGATGAAACCTATAATATTGTGCATAATGTCAAATCTGTAATGTTGAAGAATCATTTTCCACCAGAATTGGTTAGTCATTGCAAAAATGCTTCAGAAGCAATGTACTACTGCAATCTAGTTGAGTTGTAACATGACTCTTATGACGATTTCCAGCTTCATAGAATTAAACTTGTTATTAGGACAAGGCTCGAATGTGAAGATGAAATATTGGTATCTAACTTGGACTTTGATAGGAGGGGATGCTTACAAGTTCAACTTAATTATAGTTGTAACACCCCCAACGTAACTCGGAAAGACTCTTTGATGCATTTTTTGTAATATCTCAATATTCGTACAGAATTTCGCAAATCCAACTTCACATTCTTGTTCAGAGGGAAAAATTGCATGGGAGAACGGTTACCTACAAGATGATTTTACCCATGCCAAAAAATATTTTTTTTCCGGTAAAATTTCACAAACCAGTGGTTGTCCGCGTCAAGGCCGCGGCGCGGATTGGACGTGCCTTAGGTCAAAAATTCTCTTTTTCACTCAAGAACAATTGTGTAAATATACAATTTCTATATATACGTGAAACTCTCATTCTTAGCCATTTTTCAACTCCAAAAATTCATAAAACCCATATCAAATCCTCTCAAGAACATCAACCAATACCCCATTAAAATTCAAGAATCTCAAGAATCAATTTTGCATTTCAAGAACCCAAGTGAAGTCCTCAAAGTCTCATCAACTTTTTTCCACTTATATCAAGATTCTAAGGTAAGTGGGTATTTTATCAATGGGTTCTTCCACCCATGGAGCCCCAAAACTATTTTTATCAAATTCCTTGATCTTAATAACTAATTATTTATGGGTATTTTCTATTATCGCTCTATTACATGAAATATGTTGGAAATTTATGGGTTCTTGATTTACTGATGCATGGGCTCCTACTAATGATTGAGATTATGATATGCTTATTACATTAAAGTTTTGTAAGCTATGATCTCTTGAAAGACTTGAACATATTATGAATTTTTGAAAGGATTTCATAATACCCAAATTGGAGTTTTGCAAGTATGTTGGCGGGTTGTTTGAATGACTCCCTAAGTGACTTTAATTTACCCCTCTCATGTCCCTTAATTTTGAATTCTATGATTTTAAACTTAAATACATATACCCACCATATTTTGACCAAGTTATGTGGCAAATCCTTATGTGATGAAGGCTTTATGGTAGGACACGTGATTTATGAATGTTATTATGTGAAATGGAAATTAAGTATGCTATTAGTTCATGAGAATATCATAAATATTATTAATGATATTAAACCCTTTATTTGATATTAGTCTGTGATGGTTTGATGAACTTGTTTATAATATTCAAAGCTAGTTGTGATACCATGAGATACTATAAAGTTGAGAATTTTATGAGATGAGTTTCATGTTTCTGTGTAAATTATATGTACTATTGTGATGAGTTTCTTAAGAATAATTTAGATTGATGCTATTCACTATATGTCTTGAGGTATGATGTCTAAATAATGAGAAACGAAGGCTTATGAGACATTCTATGTTTATTATTGACTTGTGAAATGATGAGGCGTTAGTAGAGGGATATGAAATGATGACCCTTTGGTAGAGGGAAATGAAACAATGACCCCTTAGTAGAGGGATATTTTGAGACCTCGTGTTTTCATAATATGATAGGGTGGCGTGTGATATAATACATGTATGATTTTGGATAGGACCTAAGGATAATAAGGATACCAATAGGTGGTAATATCAAGGGCTTAAAGTTTTAAGACAAAGGAATCCCCTAAATACACATTTGGGATTAAATAAATGGCTTGAGTGGCACCTTGGTCTTTTTGGAAGGTTTAAATTATGTTTCACTTTTTGGATGGGACTAAGAGTGTATAATTTGCTAAAAATAGATTTTGAAGGTTGTTTTAATAGAATAAAAGTTATACATTAAGTTTCAGAATCAAGAAAATCGCAAGATAAAGATTGGCAAAAGTTATCATAAGTTTCGTCAAGAAATCCTTCTTAAATTTGGGTCAAATGTATCAGGTCATCTCTACCAAAATATAAGGAGTTTGAAGATCCATGACCTATCAAATTGAAGATCTACGAGTCTAGTCTACAATGTAAAAAATTGTGCATCAAATCAACCTCAAAATAAAAACTTATGAAATTTTACTGGAACTGCCCGAGTAGGAAACTGGGTCATGGACTGGGTCGGGTCGGCCCACCTAGATGTCAGCTAATTTGAGCTTTTTAAAGCTCAAATCAGTCCCATTTTGTCCCAAAATAGAACATACACTGAAGATAAAGTTCTCTCATGGTCTCCAAGTGATATAGGTGAGTTCTTTGCATTTTTACCGTTAAAATTCATCCTCGTGCCTAAAAATGCATGTCTTACGCTTTGTAATTGTTTTCCCCTCCTATTAGCTGTGTTTGGGGTTGGTTTTTAGCTGTAAAAAATAGTGCTCTTGCTAGTTATTGTTGGTTTGCAGCTGGTCTATTTAGATAATAATTTAGGGGCTCCTTTATGATCATTTTCTCAAAGTTCTACAGACATTTCCTCGCGTAAATACTATATGGTGAGTCTATTCATTAATGCTTACTTTTGGACTGTTTATAGGTGTATTTAAGCTGCTTATATACAGTGATTGTAAAGGTTAAGATGTAAGGAACAACTTTCGTGAAGATCCTTTGGGCCACGTCCGTTGGAAAGGTATGTTAAGGCTAAGCTCTGTCCCTCCTTTTAGCATGAAATCTGGGAAGTTTCCCAAAATATCAAATGTGATATTTTACTATTCCATTGCTAGAAAGACATTTTGTGAAAGGCATTGGGATTGTAGTTGAGTTATTTTCATGATGGTATTACATTAATATTTCATTTGTTCGCTTAAACTAGACATTTAATATCTATACATCATTTTGTTGGGTTTCCGGCTACCTATTCATTTGTTCCAGGTGTTTCTCTTCTTGCTGTAGTGTTGTCAAAATAAAAGTATATTACGAAGGGGATAAAGTATTCCTAATCAGTCCTTCTTCCATAAAAAAACTATAATTGAAGCAGTTAACAAGTGACGCGTTGATTTTCGATAATATCTAGCGTAATGTTCCTGGTCAACTTACTAATGCACTTGATTTTGTTTAAATATTTCTTTTACTAATTGATCTGGGACCATGTGTAAGCATTATGTAAAGTATCTTTATGAATATTTTCATAGTTAAGGCCACATTCTAAATATTGAGTTAAGCTAACAAACTTATTCAAAAGACATGTAAGATCCCCCGAGTCGTGTGTACATAATACGACAATGATTATGTTGTTATGAGGATGAGTGTACCAATGAGCCAAGATTGACTAAATTTATGTTGTGGACCATAATGTACATTCAACATTCATTTCATACAAGCACGTTATGAATGGACTCCGAGCTATAATTAGAGGTATAGGGCCTATTTGCCCAAATGATTATATATATATGTATATGGTACAGTTGGCCATAGGTTGGAAAATATGATGTTGGTCCTCTAACGAAAAGGACCATCATTGCTAGCATTTGGTTGGTTATTCATGAATTTGCATCTATATATATGTATTCACGACATGCGATACTCAAGCATACCATACATATTTGATCACTAGGAGGTTGATTGTTGGCCACTAAGGTTGCTTAAGTTTTTGGTTATAGGTGGTATTTCCATTACCCTTTTTATTACTGTTATCCATGGTATTACCTTTTTGCCTTACATACCAGTACATGTTTATTCGTATTGACGTACCGTTGCCTGGGGACGCTACATTTTATTTCGTTTGTAGGTTCAAATACGGACTTTGATCAACCACTCCACTAGGAGCCCAGTTCAGCTGTGAGTTGGTAAGCTCCACCTCTTCCTGGAGCTTTCACAAGATTCTTACTTTTTGTTGTACAATTGGGTATAGTCGGGGCCCTGTCCCGACAGTATTAGTGGTTCTCCTAGAGGCTATCATGGAAATGTTATTTTGGATTGGTTATCTTATACCTTTCAGTCTCTAGTATAGGATTGGCATGTATATATAGTGTGCGCCCGTTCCTCTGTTGTCACAGCCTTGTCCACTAGCTAGAACTTTATCATTTTGGTTTACCTATCTTGATGTACTTGATTAGCTGTTGACAAGGTCATGACCCAAATGGTCCAGGCTTAGTTTTTTTTCAGACGTTAGGTTGCCCGATTTCTTTTGGCCCTTAGTTTGGTTGACTAGCATGTTTAGTGGCTTACTCGGCTAATAACATTATCGTGTTCCATTCACGCCTCTCCCCTTTCTAGGGCATAACAGACATGATACCAGAGCTGGTCGTATCCCAGGGAGTCCACAATGCCATGTCTAGTAGAGTCTTGTTTATGGGTGTGTTGTGCACCACACTTATAATCAGGAGGCTATGAGGGATTAAGAGATGGTTACTTTTCTATCACTTAATAGATCGCGCTATAGAGCAAAGTTATAGGAACATATGAAATCATAATCATGCTTTGTGATGTGTTTTATTTGTCAGGCTGTCTACATTAAGGATATGGCACAACGTGAGGTAGATATGGATTCGTGAGAAGGAACCTGTCGTTCCTTGTCAGGTTAGGGAGATATCCCCCCATTAAGGCACACAGAGAGTCTCCAGTATTCATAGTACCAAATTCACTAGCACTTGTCGAGGGCCAAGGAAGTCCACACCCCTAACCCTACCAAAGACTGGGGAGTAGGGTATGAGAGAGGTTGTTCAGCTACTGACTAGGATGGTTTCTATTAATGAGAGACAGTTAGAGGCAAGAGCTGATGCTAGAAGGGATCAAATAGAAAGCTCAAAGGTACGAGAGTTTCTTCACTTGGCCCCTCCAGCATTTACAGCGTCCAGTCCCACGAGGATCCACAGTACTTTATAGACCATATGAAAAGAGTATTGAGGGTGATGTATGCCTCTATCACCGAGGTAGTGGAGTTGGCTTCTTTTCGAGTATGTGATGTTGCCATCTTGTTGCATGAGGCATGTGAGAGATTTAGAGGGCCTGATGCTCTACCAACAGAGTGGGAGGACTTCTCTGAGGCATTTTTATCCCATTACTTTCCATGGGAGACTTGGAAGGCCTGTCTTGACCAGTTTTTCAGATTGACGAAGGGGGATATAAGTGTAAGGGAGTATAGCCTTAGGTTTAATTCTTTGGCTAGATATGCGCCAGATATTGTATGTACCATGAGTACCAGAGTTCATTGTTATGTGGATGGGTTGGGGGATCATTTGATCAGAGAATACAGGATAGCCTCTTTATAGAATGGTGTAGATATTTCTCGTATACTGGCTTTTGCTCAAACTACAAAGGACGTTTCTCGTCGAATTCAGGATACCCATAGAGATAGGGAGAAGAATAAGAGGGCTCATACTATGGGGTCTTATAGGGAGCTATGGGGTGACTTTAGGCCTCTTTTTCATCGATATGCACCTCCGTCATTAGGTAGTTCCCCACCACAGATGCAGGGCCAGCGATTTGATCATTACATTCAGTCAGGGTCGGGGCAGAGTTCACGCTAGCCTGAGATCCATCGACAGGATCACTCTGCACAAATAAGATGGCCTACTTCTCCATGTGCACAATGCGGTAGGCTTCATAGTGGGCAATGTAGAAAGGGTTCAGGTGTATGTTACCATTGTGGGCAGACAAGATATTATATCAGCCAGTGCTTGAGGTTAGGTAGAGGTACAACAGTTAAGCCTTCAGGATCCACTGCAACCTCTTCATCCTTAGTATGTGCTCCTCGACCAGACCCACAACCTACTCAGGGTCATGGTAGGGGGAGAAATAGAGGAGTCAACTCAGGTTCTACCGGTAGCCAGAATCAGTTTTATGCACTTGTAGGCCGGCAAGCTTTAGAGACATCTCCAGATGTGATCACAGCTATATTAATGATACATTCTCATGTTATTTATGCACTAATGGATCTTGGCTCTACATTTTCATATATTACCCCATTCATTTCTAGTAAGCTTGATATGAGAGCTGAGTTATTTCCTGGGTCAATTAAGGTGTCTATGCCAGTTGGTGACTCAATTGTAGCTAGTCATATTTATTAAGGTTGTACCGTGTTAATTAATGAGCGCCCAACCTCTATTGATTTAATTTAATTGATTATGCTAGATTTTGATGTTGTTATGGGTATGGATTGGTTGGTAGCATGTTGTGCTAATATCAATTATTGAGCAAAGTTAGTCCACTTTCATTTTCCTAGTGAGTCGATCATGGAAAGGTAATGTTGCGTCACCCAAGGGTAAGTTTATTTCATACCTTAGGGCTTGGAAGCTAATAGCTAAAGGTTGTATATACTATCTACTTCATGCTAGGGACATTGATAAGGAGTTGGTGATCCTTAAGTCAATCCCTATTGTGAATGAATTCCCGATGGTATTCCCTGATGAGCTTCTAGGGATTCCCCCCGAAAGGGAAATTGATTTTGCTATAGATTTGCTCCTCAGTATGCAGCCTATATCTATTCCTCCCTACAGAGTGGCTCCGACAGAGCTAAAGGAATTGAAGGAACAACTAAAGGACTCACTTAAGGCTTTATTAGGCCAAGTACATCTCCATGGGGTGCTCTAGTTCTCTTTGTTCTAAAGAAAGATGGCTTCTTATGGATGTGTATTGATTACAGACAACTAAATAAAGTCACTAGCAAGAATAAGTATCCTCTTCCGAGGATTGATGATTTATTCGACCAGCTGCAGGGTTTCAAATACTTTTCAAAGGTTTACTTGAGATCCTGGTACTACCAGTTCCGAGTTAGGGATGATGATATTCCAAAAATAGCATTTAGGGCAAGGTATAGACATTTTGAGTTCCTTGTCATGTCTTTTGGGCTTACAAATACCCCAACAGCTTTTATAGACCTGATGAATCGAGTCTTTAAACCATTCTTGGATGAATTTATGATTGTGTTTATTGATGTCATCTTAATATATTCACGATCAGAAGCTGAGCATGTAGACCACTTACGAGCTATATTACAGACTCTCCAGGACAATAGGTTATATGCTAAATTCTTTAAATTTTGGTTAAGTTCGGTAGCTTTTCTTGGCCATGTTATTACAGGCGATGGTATCAAGGTCGATGGTTAGAAGATTGAAGCAGTAATGGCCTGACCGAGACCATTAAGTTCGACCAAGGTTTGTAGCTTTTTAGGCTTGGCAGGGTATTATAGGAGGTTTGTTGAGGGATTCTCCTCTATCGTTGCACCACTAACAAGATTCATGTATAAAGCAACTAAGTTTTAGTGGACTGATGTATGTGAGCAGATTTTTCAAGAGCTAAAGAAAAGGCTTACCATCGCACATATCGTAGCTTTTCTGGATGGAACCAAAGGCTGCATTGTATATTGTAATTCCTCAAGAATTGGCCTAGGTTGTGTTATTATGCAGCATGGTAGAGTTATTGCATATGCTTCCAGACAGTTATAAAACCATGAAGAAAACTATCCTACCCATGATCTTGAGCTCGCCGTAGTTATCTTTGCCCTAAAGATTTGGTGACATTATTTATACAGAGTTTATGTTGATATTTTTACCAACCACCAGAGGCTCTAATATCTATTTAAGTAGAAGGAGTTTAACCTACGACAGAGGAGGTGGCTAGAATTACTAAAAGACTATGATGTTGACATTTTATACCATTCTGGTAAAGCTAATGTTGTTACTGATGCACTTAGCCAAAAGTCCATGGGAATTCTAAGCCATGTTGAAGCTAATAAGGTTGAAATGACAAAAGACCAATGTCAGCTAGCCAGTTTGCAGGTGCGATCAATAGATGCGGATGATGGAGGTGCGATTGTTCAAAATACAGCAAAATCTTCCATTGTTACTGAAGTAAAAGAGCGACAGCGCGAGGATCCTGAGCTTAGGAAACTAAGTGAGAGCATTCCACAACAACAACATCCTTTATTTGAGATAATTAGAGATGGAGTCCTTAGACACTAAGGCCTCTTATGTGTGATAAATATTAGAGGACTCAATGCAAAGATTCTTTCTGAGGACCATTATTCAAGATATTCAGTCCACCTTGGCGCGACAAAAATGTCTCGTGACCTTCGATGAATCTATTTGTAAAATGGCATGAAAAAGCATATTGTAGAGATGGTAGCCCAATGTCCTAATTTCCAACAAGATAAAGCAGAACATTAGAGACCTGGAGGCCTAGCTCAGTATATTGAGCTTCCACTATGGAAATAGGACATGATAAACATGGACTTCATCACTGGTTTGCCTCGTACTCCATGCAGGTATGACTTTATTTGGCTAATCATTAATAGGTTAACAAAATCTGCTTATTTCTTTCCAGTAAGAAGGACATATTCAGCAGAGGATTATGGTAAGCTTTACATTCAAGAGATTGTTCGCCTTTATGGAGTTTTATTATCTATTATCTCTGATCGAGGGGATCAATTGACAGTACATTTTGGGAAGTCTTTTTAGAAGGGTCTATGCACTCAGATAAATCTCAGCTCTTCTTTCCATCTACAAGCTGGTGGGCAGGTAGAGCATACCATCTAGACCGGTGAGGACATATTACGTTCCTGTGTGCTGGAATTTAAAGGAAGCTGGGATGATTATCTACCTCTTATTGAGTTTGCTTATAATAACAGCTTCCAAGCTAGTATTTAAATAGCGCCTTATGAAGCACTATACGGGCGAAGATACAGATCACCAATCGATTGGTTTGAGGTTATGGAGGCAAAGCTGCTAGGCCCTAATCTTGTTTGGAAAGTGATGGACATAATAAGACTTATTAGAGACCAATTGGAAATAGCCCAAAGTTGGCAGAAGTCTTATACAGATATTCGACAATGAGACATAAAGAGTTTGATGTAAAAGATTGGATCTTCTTGAAAGTATCACCTATGAAGGGAATCATGCGGTTTGGAAAGAAAATAAAGATTAATACTAGGTATATTAGACTGTATAATATTATTCAAAAGGTTGGAAAGGTTGCATACAAGCTTGATTTGCCGTCAGAATTGGGGGCAGTCCATTCGGTATTTCATGTATCGATGTTACGGAAGTGCATCGGAGATCCTTCACATATTACTCACACAAAGGATATCCAAATTGCTAAAGACTTTTCTTATGATCAGGTGCCAGTGGCTATTTTAGATCGACAAGTGAAAGCTTCAAAATAAAGAAATAGCCTCCGTGAAAGTATTGTGACAGAAAACAACATTGAGGAAATAACTTGGGAGGTGGAAGAGGATATGATGAAGAAGCACCCTCAGCTATTTACAAATTAAGGTGAGTTATATTTTAAAATTTGACAGTCATCTTTCTACAGTAACTTAAATTTAAATGAGTTGGAGGTATGATTTATATAGGCTTATATGGAATAGCTATACAAAGCTTAGTAATTAGAATTATTTTGAAGTTGATTTATGGGTTGGAGGGATAAAAGGTGTAACCTCAAAAATCACATGTTAGGCGATAATGGTGCAACCAAGATGTTATCTTGATAAATTCGTGGACGAATGTTCTTAAGGGGGTAGACTGTGAGACCCCGTGTTTCCATAATATGATAAGGTGGCGTGATAGATAAGACATGTATTATTTTGGATAGGACCTAAGGATAATAAGGTTTCCAATAGGTGGTAATATAAAGGACTTAAAGTTTTAAGGAAAAGGAATCCCCTAAATACAAAATTGGGATTAAAGAAATGGCCCAAGTGGCACCTTGGCCTTTTTGGAAGGTTTAAATTATGTTTCACGTTTTGGATGGGACTAAGAGTGTATAATTTGCTAATAATGGATTTTTGAAGTTTATTTTAATAGCACAAAAGTCATACATTAATTTTTGGAATCAAGAAAGTTGCAAGATAAAGGTTGGCCAAAGTTACTGTAAGTTTCGTAAAGAAATCCTTCTTAAATTTGGGTCAAATGTATCAGGTCATATCTCCAAAAATATAAGGAGTTAGAAGATCCATGATCTATCAAATCAATGGTCTATGAGTCTAGTTTGCAACGCACAAAACTATACATCAAACGGACCTCAGAATAAACACTTGTGAAATTTTTACTGGGACTGCCCAAGCAGAAAATCGGGTCATGGACCGGGTCGGGTCGACCCACATATATGTCGGATAATTTGAGCTTTTTAAAGCACAAATCAGCCCAATTTGATCCCAAAACAGAACATAAACGGAAGATAAAGTTCTCTCAAGGTATCCAAGTTATTTAGGTGAGTTCTTCGTATTTTTACCGTTAAAATTCATCCTCGTGCCTAGAAATGTGTGCCTTACGCTTTGCAATTATTTTTCCCCTCCTATTAGCTATGTTTGGGGTTGTGTTTGAACTCTAAAAAATGGTGTTCATGCTGGTTATTGCTAGTTTGTAGCTGGTTTATTTGGATAATTATTTTTGGGCTCCTTTATGATCATTTACGCAAAGTTGTACGAACGTTTCCTCGAGTAAATACTATATGGCGAGTCTAGTCATTAATGCTTAATTCTAGACTGTTCATAGGTGTGTTTAAGCTGTGTATATATAGTAATTGCAAAGCTTAGGATGTAAGGAACAACTCTCGTGAAAAGACTTAGGGCCATTGCACGTCCATTGGAAAGATATGTTAAGGCTAAGCTCCGTCCCTCCTTTTAGCATGAAATCTGGGAAGTTTCCCAAAACGTCAAATGTGATATATTACTATTCCATTTCTAGAAAGACATTCTATGAATGGCATTGGAATTGCAGTTAAGTTATTTTCATGATGGTATTAGGTTAACATTCCATTCGTTCGCTTAAACTGGACATTCAATATCTATACATTATTTTGTCAGGTTTCTTGGCTACATATTCATTTGTTAGAGGAATTTTCTTCTTGGTGTAGTGTCATCAAAATAAACATAAACCTAATCACCCCTTCTTCCATACAAAAATATAATTGAAGCACTTAACAAGTGACGTGTTGATTTCCGATAATCTCTAGCGTAATGCTCCTGTTTAAATTACTAATGCACTTGATTCTGTTTAAATACTTTCTCTTACTAATGTACATGGGACCACGTATAAGCATTATGTAAAGCATCTTTATGAACATTTTCAGAGTTAAGGACACATTCTAAATGTTGAGTTAAGCCGACAAACTTATTCAAAAGACATGTAAGATCCCATGAGTCATGTGTACATACTATGACAATGATTATGTTGTTATGAGGATGTGTGTACCAATGAGCCAGTATTGGCTTAATTTATGCTATGGACCACAATGTGCATTAAATATTCATACATGGCACGTCATGCATGGACTCCGAGCTATAATTGGAGTTATGGGGCCTACTTGCCCAAATAATTATATATATTTGGTACAGATGGCTACAGGTTGGCAAATATGATGTTGATTAACTATCGAAAAGGACCACCATTGCTAGAATTTGGCTGGGTATGTCATGCATTTGAATATATATATATATATGTCTCTGTGTGTGTGTGTGTATTCACGACATGCGATACTCGAGCATACCATGCATATTTGATCACTAGGAGGTTGATTATTGGCCACTAAGGTTTCTTGAGTTTTTGGTTACAGGTGGTATTCCTATTACCCTTTTTACAAGTGTTATCCATGGTTTTACCTTTTTGCCTTACTTACCAGTACATATTTATTTTTACTGATGTCCCATTGCTTGGGGACGCTGTATTTTATTTCATTCGTGTAGGTTCAGATAGAGACTCTGATCGACCACTCCACTAGGAGTCCAGTTCAGCTATGAGTTGGTAAGATCCACCTCTTCCTGGAGCTTTCACAAGATGCTTACTTTTTGTTGTATAGTTGGGTATAGTTGGGTATAGTCGGGGCCCTGTCTTGGCAATATTAGTGGTTCTCTTAGAGGCTATTATAGACATGTTATTTTGGATTGGTTCTCTTATACCTTTCAATATCTAGTATAAGATTGACATGAAAATATAGTGTGTGCCTGTATCTCTGTTGTTGCAGCCTTGTCGGCTAGCTAGTACTTTATCATTTTGGTTTACCTATCTTGATGTACTTGATTTGATGTTGACAAGGTCATGACCCAAATGGTCCAGGCTTAGTTTCTTTTAGACGTTATGCTACCTGATTTTCTTTTGGCCCCTAGTTTGGTTGACTAGCATGTTTAGTAGCTTACTCGGACAATAACGGTATCGAGTGCCAGTCATGCCACTCCCCTTTTTGGGGCGTGACAAATATGATAATGATACTAGCTGATAGTAGAGGCTTAGCCAAGACTACGATGCTAGCGGATAGTAGAGACTTAGCAAAGATATATGAGCTATCCTTATGATGATGATTAATGTTCTACATATTTATGGGATGGGTTAGTAGAATAACTCTCTACTAAGCACTTCATTATTCATGCTCACAATTATTCAGTGAGAGTATACTTAGCATCAAGTAGACCTTGGGATGGATGTGGAAACTCCCCGTTAGAAGAGGCCTAAGACCATTAGTAGAATCCCATTGTCACATAACTACGTGTCACTGTAGGAAATAGGAATCACTTACTAGTAGAGGTTGATTTCTAGACCAATCGATAGTAGAGGTTGCTCAATAGAAAGGCTTTAATGGATCCACTTTGGCATCTTAGGAGGTCGCTGGCAAGTGACTTCCTCCTTACTTACGATCTAGAGGAAATATCGAGACTCCATGGTTTAGGTCACTTGGTTTATGTCCGTTAAAGATTGCTTTCACATATGTTCAAGTTCTCCTTATGTTCCCAAAAGGTCCACTTAGGATACATTAATATGGTTCCTTTATGTTATGTCTAGAGGTGATTTAAAGTTCCTATGATTTATTGTTTCACAAGTTCAAATGGTATTTTCAATAATGGTACATGAAGATGTCTGCAAGTGTGTAAGGTGATCTCTGTTATGATTACCAACGTTCCTTGCATAATGAAATTATCTTTTAAGTAAAGTGATGTATTGTTTACCCAAGAATATTAATACTTCAATTATGTATGACATCGTGTATTTCTCATTAATTTAAGTTTATGTGATCTATCATGCATTCAAGTAAAGGTAAGTTCTTTATTTCTCATGTGCATTATTCCATGTTCTATGGTGAGATTAAAATCTCTAAATGATCACTCATATGTATATTCCAAGTTTATATAATTTGCTTATTCTCGATTATTTTCATCTATGCATCCTATTATGTTCTTCCTAAAGTTGTCCTTTATGTTTAAATAATATTAGCTTAATTATGGCTTACTAATTCCTTTATAAAAATGTATCATTTTTCTCACAAGTCCTATCATGAATCATTTCATTATTTGTTTTCATGCCATACATTGCATACCAAAATATCAGTACATTCTAAGTATTGACGCATACTTTTATGCCTGCATGATTTAACCATGCAAGGACCGATGCTCATCGATATCATCCACATGGTTAGCTTTGGATCATTAAAAAAAGAGAGTTGGTGAGTCCTCTAGTTCTGGAACAATATCCGATTTCTATCTTACTTATGTTGAGACTTTATTCCACTTTACTTTCTAGTTTTAGGGTGAGCCTTGAACATGTATTGGCCCCCGTAGTATCATGCTTAGAGGTATTGTTGGATACTATGTTATGTACCTATAATTTTATGTTGAGATTTTATGGAGACTTATCCCTCAGACCCTACCCCTTATATGATGCTATTTGATATTTATTATGGTGGAAAGTGATGAAAGTCTCAAGTCCCTAAATGTCCCCATATCATGAGCCATACTTACCTGCCCTTTAGACTTATTTTCTATGTGATTCATGTTTATCCTCTTTCCTATAACATCCCCATAGCGTGAGTCAAAAGTCCCACTTCCCTTAGAAATTATTTGCTATGTGCTTATTTATCTTTATTATTTTTGTGAAGCCAAGGATGTGCAAACGATATGCTATGAGGCTTGTTTTGGTTGCTTTCAGGCTTCCCATACCTTGTAGGTAACCATTTTCCCACACAATTTTACCCTCTAAATAAGAATATGAAGTTGAATTTATAAAATTGGCATGAATTTTGAGATATTCAAAAAAATGCATCATAGGATCTTTCCGAGCTATGTTATGGGGTGTTAAAATAGTAAAGCTATTACACTTTTGAAGAGGTGACTATAATTTCTATGGCTTTATCATCTTTACTCATTACCTGTAAAAATGTTTGGTCATACTTTTTTATATATATCACTTTCTCTCCAGATTCAACGATGTTGGAGGTTTGAATCATGCCTCTTCAGAATTCTTCTTGACAGTGATCTGAGTAAACTACAGGATGTTTTGGTTGTAGTTTAATCGCCTATTGATTCTGCTATTTCTGATTATCTTTTGCTCTCGGGTATGGGTACTACTCGTGAAATAAATTGGAAATATGTTATAATACCTTATATTAAAATAAGGGCATATAAGTCATTAACTTTTCTTTTCTTTTTTATATGACAACAAAACTTTAAAAACAAAAGAAAATGGAAGAGAAAAAGTAAAAAAAAAAAAAGAGAAAGAAAGAAACCAAGTGGGCATAAAGCCCAAATCAACAAGCAGCAGCAACACTGCACCTTAGAAGAAAAAGAAATTGAGACAGAAAGGAACTATTCTGAGTAAAACCTGGAGAGAAAAAAAATGGACGTTATGATGAAGTAACACAACAACTATAGAAATGTTGTTAAGATGCGATTGTAGGTTCACCAACAAAAAAAATGAAAGTACTTCTAACAATTTACAAAGAAGAACCAACCTAATAGACAAATCTTTAGGTATTATTCTATCCGTTCGATATAGATATATGTGTATTATTTGATAATTTATCAACAAGAATTAGTTTAGTATGATGAGTTATAACTGCAGAATATCCAAGTTAAAAAGTATAATTAATGGAGTTGGGACTAATAGAGAGAAATTTGGGGTTAAGAAAATTAAGAGAATTCTTTAAACATTCCACGGATTTGATAAATAATTATGTGATTTGGTGTATCATGGAGTGCTTGAACTTGGTTCCTTCAATCTCGGATGGAGCCAAAGATTGACTATTTTTTGGACTTGGAGTATGATGGAATAAAGCAAAGTGGCTCTTTAAACTATCTGCGCTTTTTTCATTTGTGAAGTAGCAGTTAGT
>JAOTQR010093774.1:0-31622 GCA_025774065.1 Solanum ossicruentum | reverse complement strand
TGTTTGTGAAATTCATATCATGTTCATTCATTCCATGACATGCATATTTGCATTGATATGAGTAAGATGGAAATATTAGTACCGAGGTCTTTACCGGTCGAGATTTCGAGGTCTTTGCCGGTAAAGCTATAATGATATTGGGACCGAGGTCTTTATTGGTTGAGATGTGGTGTCGAGGTTTCTGCCGGCAAATTTATATTGTGACGCTGAGGTTTCTGTCAAGGAATTTATGATGATATTGTGTCGTCGAGGTTTTTGTCGATGAATTTATTGTGATGCCGAGGTGTTTGCCAGCATGTTTATGATGATATTGTGATGTCGAGGTTTCTACCGGCGATGATGTGATGTCATAAATGCATAATGCATTGCATATCACCGTTGCATACCATTGCATAGCATGATGTTGTCATTATGATTGATTGTGCTCTTAACTTGTATTTTGGAAATCGTAATATGATACAATACCATTTTTATTATGTATTATGTATTGCTGCGTCGGAATAACCTTTCGTGCAAGTTGTAGTCGTGGATATCAACTAGGACGAACGGAGTTTGTGTATTTTACTAGACTTCCTTGTTTTGTTGGTTGACTTGCTGGGTACCGCGTGGTATTTTGGTACTCACCCCTTGCTTTTACACTCGTGTAGGTGGTGAACTCGGACAGTGAAAAGTAATTCCTTAAAGCATCGAGGATTCTTAGGAGACGAGGAGAGGTAGTTGTTATCATCTGGCTGACTCTCTTATTACTATTTCTTCTATTCTTGTTTTATTTGAGAAGAAGGACAGTATAGGCTTGTATATTCTATTTTCCCTATTTCTAGTGGCTTGTACGCGTGACAACCAATCCTTTGGTGGGATTTAAGTTTATGGAAAATTCTCAATTTTACTTATTTCTTTTAGTTAAAATGTTTTCGTGCGTTATATTAATTATCCCTTTTGAGTTAAGGTTGACTTGTTTTGGTGGGATTGAACAAGTGCCATCACACCAAATTTTCGGATCATGACAAAAAGAAAGCTTGGTTATCATCGGTGGAAGGAACCTATGAAAGAAACCCACATATCTTAACTTTGAATATAAACTTGATGAAGATTGGAGATGGAGACTTGAAACTTGAGAGGAAATCCTTAGATTTGGAGAGGGCTTTAAGACTTGAATTTAGGAGTAATATATTTTGCTGAGTGTTTGATGAGTTTTTGGGAATGTTTAGAATGATATAGGGTGAAAATGGCTAAATATAGCAATTTTGTCGTGTGGGAAGGCTTAGGCCCAAGACTTAAAAGTCTTTGACCAGAAAAAAATGAAGTGGAAAATACACTAAGACACTTCACGCCCCAGACGCGCCTGAAAACTATTTTTTGGCTCACTTTGAAAATTTAGATTTTGCTACGGTTGCTCTAAAATTTAGGTTAGACCCATTTCCCACTTAATTTTGTCCCCTGAACAAGAATATGAAGTCGGATATTGAGATATCTAGAAATTACGGTTCCGAGCAATTCTAAGATACATTTTTGGGCACTTTATGGGGTCGTTACAATATCTCTTCCTTAGGAACATTCATCCTCGAATGCCAAAGGAACGTACAAGGAAAGAGTAATCATAAAGATATTAGCCCCAACAAGAATGCAAAGACGCACTTAAAACACCATTTTCATAATCTCAACATAAGTGTTAAAATCACCATGATCTTTCTCAATATAATCATGAATGCATGCAATGATATAGGGGCTAATACATAAGACTTAGAATTCATAAAAGGACTTGACGTGTTATCATAAGCTTGAATAGAATGAAAGAGTTACGAATATTGCTCCACCATGCCCATTCTATCTCCCCGAGAGATACTATTGACTTGACAATTCTCCCAATTGGCCTTGACAAACACTACGCCCTCACGATTCAACCTTTACTCATATCTGCCCAACTTCACCACCAGACCTCCTCATAAGTCGACTCATCCTCCACAATGTCCATAACCTCAAGAGCCCTATAACACATGAATCACAAACACAACTCCTCAATCCTAGCAACATGAAGAACCGGACGAACAATATTCATATCCAAAGGCACTTCCTATTCGTATGCAACCTCAATAACCTTGCTCAACACCATATAAATACTCACAAACCATGAATTCAATACCCTCTTTACCAGAGCAAACCACACCTTTCATGAGCGAAACTTTCAATTAGCCCCAATCACTAACTTGAATTCTAGCTCTCTCTTCTCACTTTTACATCGGACTTTTGACGACCTTGGGTTGTCTCCAACCTTCCCCTAATTAACTTTACCTACTCCATAGCATCAACAACCAGATCCGGACCCCATAACGTCATCTCTCCCACTTCAAACCACCCAACCAGTGATCTACAACGCCTACCATAGAGAGCCTCAAAAGGAGCCTTATCGATGCTAGAGTGGCTGCTTTTGTTATAGGCAAACTCAACCAAGGGAAGATGCTCATCCCAACTACCCATGAACTCCAAAATACAAACCCTAGGAATATCTTCAAGTCTTTGGGTAGTTCTTTCGGGTTGGTCATCTGTTAGAGGGTGGAAGGTCGTACTGAGTTTAATTCTTGCACCAAGGCCCCTATGAAAGGACCTCCAAAAGTGTGAAATAAAGTAAGCACCACGATCTCATATGATGGATAAAGGAACCCCATGCAACCTTACCAAGTCATGGATGTACAACCTAGCATAATCTTTATCCCCTTATTTGGTCTTAACCGATAGAAAATGAGTCGATTTTGCCATTCTATCAACCACGACCCAAATGGAATCATAACGTTTTCTAGTCTAAGGTAACCCAACCACAAAATCCATATTAATCATCTCCCACTCCCAAGTAGGAATCTCTATGTCTTGGGTTAGGCCACCCAGCCTTTGATCTTCGGCATTGATTTGTTGACAACTATGGCAACCGAAAACGAATTTGTCAATTTCCCTCTTCATGTCTCCCCATCAATACACCTCCCTTAAATCTCTATGTATTTTAGTAGAACCGGGGGTAAATAGAATACATGAGCCTCATCAAGAATCCTCTCTCTCAAGCCATCAACACAAGGTGCACAAAAACTACCTTGGTGCCTAAGGGTACCTTCTACTCCTTAGGAGAAAACCTCCACTTTGCTCTCTTTCACCAAAGCCTTCAATTCTAACAAGGGGGAATCAAGATCTTGTTTTGTTATCACCTTATCAACCAAGGAATACTTAGAACCATAAAAAACAACCACACCACCATTACCAACCTCTTCCAACCTAAATCCTAATCGAGCCAACCGATGCACCTTCCTAGCCACCTCTTTATCACCACCATCAACATGAGCTAGGCAACCAATAGACACCCTACTCAACGCATTCTCTACCACATTACCCTTATTGAGACGATAATACACACTCACATCATAGTTATTAAGAAGTTCTAACCACCTCCTTTGTCTCAAGCTAAGATCCTTTGGGTGAATGCAAATTGAAGGCTCTAGTGGACGGTAAATATATCAACATGCACCCCATACAACCAATGACGCCAAATTTCTGACACAAAACCACGGTGGCCAACTAAAGGTCGTAGATCGGATAATACTTCTCATACATCACAAATTATATAAAAGCAAAGACCTCCACCTAACCATCTTGCATCAACACACAACCCAAACTAATCTTGGAGACATCACAATACACCCAAGCCAAACTAATCTTGGAGACATCACAATACACACAAACCTTTCTAACCCTTCCGATAAAGACAAGATAGGAGTGGACATAAACTTATCCCTCAAGGTTGGAAATGCTTTCTGCACTCAGCAGTTCACACAGTATTAGCCTACTTTTGGTTCAACTTAATCTTGGGAGAAGCAATATATATGAGGATTCATTCAAAACCTCCGGTAGTAACCCGCAAAGCACAATAAGTTCCTAATGTCCGATGGAGGGTCAATGGTCTAGGTCGGTTCTAATCACATACATCTTCTTAGGATCAACCTTAGTACCATCCTCCGACACCAAATAACCTAGGGAGGTAACCTCTTGTAACCACATTTCACACTTCACATACTTACAATACAACCCCTCTTACCCCAAGTTTTCAACACTACCTCCAAATGGTTCAGAAGCTCGAAATAAATAAATGTTTCACCACTAGAGGCCACCTCCAACAAGCAAAGGTAGACTTTAAGGACCCCATTCATGAAAACCCATAAACTTAGTTATGTATAAGTCAACCAAACAACCCCAGCAATACTCAAATGCTCACCCCTAGTCCGGAAAGACACATAGGAATACCACCTACCCTCATCCTCACTTAAATACAAAACTTGAAACAATGATCAAGCTTAGAGAAGTGACTGACCCATTGTAGCTGACCAAATAGATCGACCATACTTAACCATCATATTACAACCTTACAAGTTCTACACTCATTGGATACACAATATACATGTAGCCAAACCACCTCAAGACCACCAATTCAACAAAGTAAGTTCAAAAAAATCACAAGACAAGAACCTATGCAAGAAGAACATGGGGCAACCCTTAGATATCAATTGTACCTTAAGACAAGAAATGGACTTACCTCTTGCAACCATTTCACAAGCTCCTCACTCAAAGACAAATTTAATAGGGAATCAAAATATGACACGACGGGTCCGATATTCAATGGGGACACAACACCAATGCAACTAATCCATGCCAAGCATAACATCCAGGTCCACCACAATAAATCCACAAGTCATAAGGCAAGAAATAATGTAACATAAACATGGAACAACACCTATGAACTCTCTAACAACAATAGGCTCACTAATGAGATAGACACCAAAGAGAGTTTGGGATACACATGAAACCCATTAGCAACTTAAAGAATAATGAAACAAATAATGGCACACCGGGCCCTCAATGCAAACACATCAAGCTAAAGGAAGTTTCAACATACCAGTAGCAGCATCGGGCACCTTATCCCCTTCTCGAGCCACTTGATCAATGCAACCACCTTGATACAAAGGTCGACCACCTTCACACTTCGTTCGAACATATGGAAAATTCACTAGCTTGTCAACCATTTTACTACACCCATAACAACCATTGGTCTTCCTCAAGCATGGGCCACCATGGTACATTTAACACCTTTGACACTTGGGATTAGTCATCCCACCAACACCTCCTTCACTCTTATAACATTTACGAGGGCAATCGTTACCTTATGACCCAACTCTCTTCAACTATTACAATTGTCAATAACTATCAAGCATAGGACATCATGGCGCCTACCACATTTTGGGCATATAATATGAGGCACCACACTTCATCTACCTTTGAGACTTTGGAACTTTCCTTCAACATCGGCCCTCTTGGCCTCACCACCACTCCTCTTACCTTTTGAAGTCTCGGTAGCATTCACTTGTAGACTAAGGTGAATTGCCAAGTTTGCCACCGCTATGGACACTTCCCATAGAGCATTGTGGACCTCTGCATTCATCATATCATCATCCTAATTAGCTGAAGACATATCCTGTAATGTAACGGTTAGAGATTAGCAATAAGCCCTAGGGGACCTAACTCTTTCGCACAACATAGATCATGAAGTGAAATATATCCTAGAATGCCTCATAGCCTCCTATTCATAGTCGCGGTGCGCTTCAAAACCATTAACAGGACTCTAATTCATGTGGTGTATTGGACTTCGAGAATCTATCAAGCTACTTCTCTGATGCCATCTTTGTCACACCACGGACCTAGGGCCTAGACATGAACGGTGAATAAGGAATTCGTGGGAACCCTAAATAAGCATCATAGCAAATCATTACACATCCTTGATCGCGAAAGAAATTAAAAATAACACTAAGAGATAAGTATAAACAAGGGAATCGGGACTGAGGGCAAACCTCCATATCATAACATCAAGAAACAAGAAAGTCAAATCACATATCTTAGATACATAACATGTCCAACAATCCCTCCAAACCTTAGATACCTAGCGGGGGGCCAAGACAACCAACTGGGCTCGTCCTCATAATAATTACAATAGGTAATCCAAACATATAAGACATAGTATAAACATAAACTTTAGAGAAGATAGATATTATCCCCCGGACTTGAGGACTCACCATAAGATAACCTGAACAATATGTCTAGCCACGAGGAGAATCAATAGGAGCTCCGGTTCCTAAAGGTGATATCAAGTAGGCATCACATGAAAATTGCATAATCATAAACAATAGATAGCATACTAACAATATGACATGTATGAATGATGATTGATGTAAATCATGCTTATATTGAATGTAATATGAGTGTAAAGAGTACCCATTATAGTGAAATCCAACGCCTACCACTCATTTGGATAGGCGCATGAGGTACAAACCCCTTCATGAGGTTGATGGAGTACAAACCCCCAACATATTGATGCGTATAAACCCCTAACAAGGTTGATGTGTACTAATCCCCAACAAGGTTACTCAAGCCTACCACCCCCCGAGATAGACGATTGAGGTACAAACCCCTCAATAGGTAACCTAGGCCTACAAGCCCCCGAGCTTGGCTTGATTTTCCCTTACACTATAGAGATAGTATCATATACACTCCTTTCACCATCATATACATACATTTCTTTTCATCATCATTTATTCATCCTGTCATCATTATTTCATCATCATAAAGTCATCATTTCATCATCATAAATTCATTCCATTCAGAAGAAATGCATAGGTTCTTCAATTCCTCAAGAAACCATAATCGGACATTTTATCAAACTCTTAGAGGGTGTGTAGTGCTAGTATAAAACTGTGCAATTCAATACTGTTATCATGCTACAAAATCCAATCAAAAACCATCAATAGATTCTTGGTAACACCCTCATGTAAGATACATCAAAACCCTTCATCAAGTCTCATATTAGAACTTAGATTCATAGCCCAAAACATAGTAAAATAGTCATAATTTCATAAACTCCAACATAGTATGCAGTGAATTTCATAATAAATAAGACCCATGAGTAAATCAAATTTAAATCATGCAAATTAGAGTAAAAGAAGCTTGGGTATCATGGGTGGAAGGAACCCATGAAAAGAACTCACATACCTTAGCTTTGGAGATGAAGTTGATGAAGATTAGAGATGGAGACTTGAAGCTTGAGTGGAAATCCTTAGATTCAGAGATGGTTTCGACCTTGACTCTTGGGTGATCATTGAAAGGTTGGCTGAAACGCAATACTTGATTCCCAATGAAGTACACCTCTTTTTCATGATCATTGCCACTTGGCTCACACTTATAGGGCAAGATAACTGCATCTCGAACAATATTAAGTTTTTATGTTTTCATCACATATTGTGGTATAAAATCCAACTATTTCACCATTCTTGCAATGACCTTATCTCGCTCCTTCTCCTTAGCCAACTACTCTTTAGATATTTCCCCTATTGCAAATAAAGCATAATCCTCGTAAGTGTACCATGCCTTGCTTATTTTAGTTACTTCATCTAGCAACTCTATGGCCGCTGCAAATGTCTGCTTCATAAGCCCCCCTCGGACTAAACGATCAGCCATACTCTTGTTAACAACACTCAAGCTTATATATAAATATTGTAGTAGCAAATGATTAGAGATCCCATGAGTTGGGAACTATAATAGGAGCTTCTAAAATTGTTGTCGAGCCTTATGGAATGGTTCATCATCAATTTTTCTAAAACTTGCCTAAGCTTAATCATTCTTGAAGACGAGAAAATCTCTTGAGGAACTTGTTCTGGAATTCTTCTCATGATGCAATTGACCCTCAGGGAAGCTTGGCCAACCACTTCATAGCCTCTCCAATTATGTAAAAGGGGGAAGCCTCAGTCTAATAGCCTCTTATGCGACAACCCAGTACTTGAATGGTGAACATACATCAATGAAGTTCCAAAGGTGTTCATGGAGATCTCCATATACTTGTCTCCCAAATAATCCCTAAGGCCAAAGTAACTATAGCATATATCAGTGATTTTGAATTCGGCATTTGCATCTATTGAAGGTAACAAGATTGACATAGCATTGACCACTTGGTCCCATTTAATATTTTGGTTGTTATTTATGTCTCCCATGATTTCACCATGAATGCTCCTTTCATCATCCATTTCAGCACCTATTGTTCAATAGCAAAAACACTACGAGAAAAAGTAAAAAAAAAAACTATAACTATAAGAATAAAGTTCAACAAGCACTTCAATTATAAACTCCCTCATTCCTTGGAAATGATGCCATTTTTTATGTTGCTTAACCCGGATACTTAGAGAAAGAATAAGCGGTTGTAATTAGCATAATAACTCAGCCGACAGGCTAGGATCAAATCCCACAGGGAATTGTAGTTCAAGATAGAAGTGACTCATTGGACTAAGTAATTTTATAAGATCTAGGGTCTTGCAATAATTAAAAGTAAGAATTAACTACATGATATCTAGTTAACAATTTAATCATAAAATAAGGTAAAATGTTGGGGTTGTGTAAATATAGGAATCGATCTACTAGTTGGGTCAAAATATTTGACTAAATGACTTGATAATGAGTGAATAGGCTAGGTTACTATGTTCAGGTACGATACACGAGTGTTTCATAAGATTCTACTACGGTATCATACATGGATAGCCGAGGACACCCTTGGCCTAAGAAGTCTTAGCAAAACCCCTAATAGCTTGGCCATTGAAACCATGGTTGTGGACTTCAACTGAAACCCCAAGAGGTTTCCAACAATTATATACATTCCATACTCTAATCATTCCGGATAAGGCAACGATCAGAGATTTCAAGTAAACTCAAAGTTTGCAACCTTAAGATTATAGACTAAACATAGAAATGGATATAAATTTACTCAAATCACCTGCAAATAAGTCAAAATATCAAAGACCCAATAGATAAATCAAAAACTCATATCAATAGCACAACCAAAACATGGATGTTTTAGCCATACATGCCAGAAATTAAGGATTTAATACCAATTACGGTTACAGTAATAGGTAACAAGATTGAATAGAAATTAGATTATTATCACTAGCCAATTTTCTCCAATTTTGCTTCTTGAAAACCTATCAATTCTTGTCCTCTAAGAGGAAAGTTCTATATACTACTCTCTAAAATCTCAAAGAAGAAGAATATGGTTTGATATAATATGCACAATGTCATTACTTAATTTCTTAAATACTCCGTGCAAATGAGTGAAAGTTTGTGCTGAGAAATGACATTCAGTGATCAAGGTCGACCATCGCTGAACACTCTGGTGATGTGTCGAATGTGCACTTGATCACTTTTCTCTACTTCTTTAAAAGGCTTTGTCTTCTGCAACATTATGTGATGGTTCTTCATTTCACTAATTCAGTTCGGCGATTTGCTGAAGTTCCCATCACAGAACTTTCTTTTTAGGATTTTAGGTCTTTGAGTGTTGCAACTTAGCTGATCTTCTGTGTCATTTTATGGTGCACTGAATATGTTTCTCTACATTGATTCTTACTGCATTCTTAACTTGAGTTGGAACCTTGTATGCTACAATGCTAGGCGATCTCTCTAAGTGTTCTGTGGATCATCGATTTTGTAAGCGATGCCACTTTTCTTTGCCTTTTTGTGCTTTTGCTCCCTTTCCAAGATTTTGCCAAGTATTGTCCATTTGTGCACTTTTAATCCTATTTCCTTACATAACACATACATATTTGATAGCGAATAGCATACTAAGGGCAATGTTTGTTTGTAAGCTAGCCCCAAATAAGCCTGAAATATGGACTTGTCATCATCATAATGGGAGTTCCCATGAAGGAGAAGGCTGAATTGGTGGCCTATATACTAAAATGGTGGACAAGATATGGCATGATCAATGGGTGGAGGAAAGGGGCAGGTCCAATTAAATGGGAAGAGTTATAAGGTGCTTTCTTGGATTAGTTCTTTCTGATAGAGTTAAGGGAGGCCAAGGTACACGAATTCATCAACCTTAAACAAGGGCACATGAGCATGAGGGAGTAAACTCTCAATTTTACCAAACTATCTAACTATGCCCCATTCATGGTAGCGGATCCGAGACCCAGATGAGCAAGTTCATATCTAGTGCACCAGACATGGTGTCAAAGGAGTGGAAGATAGACATTCTAGTAAAGTAGATGGATATCTACTAGTTGATGAAGTAAGGCGAGCAAATCCAGGAGAAGAATTGAGCTAGAGGGCAAGGGAGTCCGAGAGGACTTGGATTGATGGTTGGGATATTCTCACCAAAGGAGTGAAGGCCACAACAAGTTCCAAGGTGGCTAAAAGCAAAGTGTCCAAGGGTCCACTAATACTCCTTCTCCTGATCCACCAAAGACTAAGGGTTAATTCCAAAGCCTTAAACCCCAAATTGTCCCAATTGTGGGGGCCCACATAGGAGATTCCTTGGCTAGCTCAAATCATGCTTCAAGTGTGGAAAGCTTGGGAACCATGCAAGGGATTGTAGGAGTGGAGTTGCAATGCCCAATACCAAGGCAGGACAGTTCAAGGTTCCCTAAGGACCAATCACTTCTATTCTCTCGATGGACGATAAGAAGCTAAAGGGCTCCAGGTATTTTTACTTGATATCAAAAATATATATTTTTGATGCATATGCATTATTTGATTCAGAAGCAAATTTGTCATTTGTAACTCATTTCCTTGCAAATAGATTTTGTGTATGTCCCGAAGTCCTTCATGAGCCTTATGAAGTATGTGCCCCCTTAGAGAGTCTATTGTTACATTAAGAGTTTGTAAAAGTTTTCCCATTTCCATCATGCATAAAATTATCCCTTTGACTTAGTTGAACTCTCTATATTGATTTTATTTTTATACTTAGGATAGATTGATTGCACGCTTTCTAAGACTCCATTGTTTGTAGAACTATAGGAGAGTCAAGTTTAAATTTCCAAATGAGTCTCTTCTTGAGTGGTAGGGCAGAAATTCTCCATGTAGAGGTCAGTTTGTTTCCTTTTTAAAGGCCCAAAAAATAATTTCAAGTGGATACATATATCATCTAGTAAGGGTCAATGATATCACCTCTAAAGTTCCATCTTTAGAGTTGGTTCCCATTGTCAATGAATTTTCTAATGTCTTTCTAGAATATCGAGTGTTCCTCTCGAAAGAGAAATATATTTTTGCATAAATCTTCTACTTAAAACTCAACCATATCAATTCATCCTTAGATAATAGCTACCATAGAGTTGAAAGAATTAAAGGAACAATTAAAAGATTTGTTGGAAAAGGGTTATATTAGAACTAGTAGGTCTTATGGGGTGCTCCAGTTTTATTTGTAAGGAAGAAAGATGGGTCACTCTGCATGTGTATAGATTATCAAGAAGTCAAAAAGTTCAATATTAAGAATAAAATTCACTCCCAAGAATAGATGACTTTTTTGACCAATTCCAAGGACTACACATTTCCCGAAAATTGATTTGAGTTACAGATATCACCAATTAAGGTTGAGGGAGAGTGATATTTGGAAGACCGCTTTTTGAAATACATATGGTCACTTTCAATTTGTGATAATTTCTTTTGGACTCACTAATGTAATGGCTATATTCATGGACCTTATGAATAGGGTGTTCAAGCCCAACCTTGACATTTTCATGGTGGTGTTCATTGATGATATCCTAATCTACTCCCAGAATGAAGGAGAACACATGGAACACTTAAGAGTGGTGTTACAAATATTGAGGGAGCAAAGACTTTTTTCAAAACTTGATAAGTGTGAATTTTGGCTAAGTGAAGTTTCCTTCCTTGGGAATATGGTATCAAGTGCAGGTATTAAAGTTGAATGAATCTGAAAGTGGTGGTGTGATGGTGCTATATGATTCTGGATCTTCTTTTATTGAGGATGTTAAATCTAAGAAGGATCTTTATACCACCTTAGTTGAATTAAAAAGCCTTGGTGAAGGAAGGAAAGATAGAAGTTTTCTCTTATGAAGGAGATGATGGATTCCGATATCAAGGGAGATTGTGTGCCAAATGATAGTGAATTGAAAATTTTTATATTACAAGAGGCTCACAACTCTTTTTTATTTTATTCACCCCAATTCTATGAAAATAAAAGGAGGTTTGAGGGAAATATATTGATGGAATGGAGTGAAAAGGGATATTACCAAATTTGTGTCTGAATGTTCCAATTGTTAACAAGTCAAGATTGAGCACCAAAGGTCGAATTGCCTAGTCCAAGATATTAATATTCCTACTTGGAAGTGGGAAGAAGTCAATATAGACTTTTTAGTGGGGTTTCGTAAGACCATGAAGTACTTTGATTGCATATGGGTGATAGTAGATAGAATGTTAAATTTACCTCACTTCTTACGAGTCAAAATGTCTTTTCGTGCCATAGACTATACTCGCTTATATATCTGAGAATTGGTGAGATTATATAGAATCCTATTATTCATCATATGAGATCATGATGTCGAAATTACCTTTCATTTTCGGAAGTGTTTTCAAAGGTAACTTCGTGCTAAAGTGAAGTTAGGTACCACCTTCCATCCCCAAATTGATCGGCAAGCCGAGATAACCATTCAAAAATTGGAAGATATATTGAGAGTCTACATGTTGGAGTTTAAGGGGAGTTGGGATGAGCATTTTCCTGTCATTGAGTTTTCCTAGAATAATTGTTTCCATGCAAACATCTACATGGCACCATTTGAGGCATTGTATGGTAGCTGGTGCAGATCACTAATTGGGTGGTTTGAAGTTGATCAGCTGGAATTGCTAGGACCGGACTTAGTAATGGATGCGACTGAAATGACCCCAAAAAGTGCCCAAAAGCGTGGATCTAAAGTGTCCGGAATCTTGTTTTCCATATATCTAAAAATCCATTTGGAATTTCAAAAATCTGACATCATATTCCTATTCAGGGGGTCCAAATCAGGGTGAGAAGTTTGTAACCTCGATTTTAAAGCAAAGGAAATGAATTGTAAAATTTGCACTTGTTGCAATTTCCAATGAGGGTGTTGTGGAGAGGTATATTTCCTACACTGTCTTTTCCTAGTTCACCCAAATTTTTCTAAGTGTTGGAACTAAGTTTTCCCAAACGTAATTTCACTTAAGCTTAGCCTTATTTCACCCTCATATCACCCAAAACATTCCCCAATATTTCCCCAAACACTGACTCATTTCTAACCCTAAATTCAAGTCCCAAACTCAAGGCCAATCTCAAGGATTTCTTCAACAATCTCACTCAAGCTTCAAATCATCCATTAAAGTCTTCTTCAAGAACTTCACAAAAGCTAAGGTATATGGTGTTAAATCATTGGGTCCTTTCACCCATAGTGCCTAAACCCTCTTTTACTTAATATTACATTATTTAAAGTTTATTTTACATGTGGGTCTTGTATATTGAGAAATTTATTGCAAAGTGATTTTTGTTCATGAAAGTATGGTTGTTTTAGCATGTTTTGAGCTTCAAATCTTGGATCTAATGTTGGATTTGATGAGTGGTTTTTATATAAATGTCTTGGGAGTGTTGCAAGGTGTTTATTAAAGGTTTTACCACTGATTTTGCTACATGATTTCATCCCAAAATGCATGCTCTTTTACCTCCATTACACACTCCCAAGGTGTTTGACAAAAGGTTCGGTTATGGTTTCTTGAGGAAATGAAGGTCTACAGCATGAGATATGATATGATTGACTATATGATGATGAAATGAGCTTATGTACATGATGAATACTATCTAAAGTGTTTTGGTGGACCATTCCCAATACGGGGGCCTAGTTGAGGGATCAAAGACTCAACCACTAGGGTAATGGGTGCGATCATCACCAACCTAGTTGAGGGGTTGATTTCTAAACCACTACAGAGATGGGTGAAATCATCACTAACCTTGATGAGGAGTTTGTACCTCACACACTAGGGTGACGGGTGCTATCATCACCAACCCCAAGGGGTTTATACCTTCGCAATCTAGTTTGGTCTCCCCTTCACATATGATACTCTATATGAGCATGATTTACTTAAGTATGTTTTACTTATTCACTGACTATACATGTTTTATTGCTATATTATGCCTATTGTTTATCGTTATGCATTTTGGATTATGATGTTTATCTCTTGTTGTATTGCATCCCATATACGTAGTACATTCATACTTACTAACACATACTCTTTCCTACATGATATAACCATGTAGGGATCGGTGCCCAAGTTTATCATCCTCCTCCCCTACGTGGCTAGACAGTGCTATTCCAAGCTTTTTGGTGAGTCCTCCATTTAGGGGACCTCAATCTAAGTTACTATTTTCCTTGTATGTAGACACTTTCTTATGTTCTATTGACTATGAGGGTGAGCCTGGCAGCTTGTCTTGGCCCCCGTATATCTATGTATTAGAGGTGATTATTGGACATGTGTATTTATGTATGAGCTTTGACTCTTGACTATTGATTATGACGTTTATGCAAGCTTTTCCTAAGTCCCATTGCCCCCATTCTTAATCTATATGTCTTTGAACGCATATGTCTTTCGGCTTGTTGGTTCCTCCAAAGGACCTTAACGGATGACACCTCTTTGTTCCTCAATCTCTTTACTTGTCTATCCAAGATCTGAACCGAAACCTCCTTATAAGTCAAGTTATCCTCAACAACACCCATAACATCAAGAGGTACAATGGCATTAGGATCATCAATGCATTTTCTTAACATATAGACATGGAACACCAGGTGAACCAAATTCATTTTACTAGGAAATTTCAACTCATAAGCTACCTTGCCAACCCTCTCTATCACCTCATAAGGACCAACATACCTTCAACTCAACTTCTCCTTTTTACCGAAATGAACCACACCTTGCCAACCCTCTCTATCACCCACTTGGAATTCTATGTCTTTACTTCTTACATCGGCATAGTATTTTTGACTACTTTGGGTTGTTTTCAACCTTTCCCTAATAATCCCAACCTTTTAAAGAGCCTCCATAACAAGTTACAGCTCCAATAAAGTCACCTCTCCAATCTCAAACAAACCCAGTGGTGATCTAGAATGTCACCCATAAAGAGTCACAATGTAGCCATATCGATACTAGAGTCATAACTATTGTTGTAGGCAAACTCATTTAATGGAAGGTGATCATTCCAACTACCTTTAAGCTCATAAACACAAGCCCTAAGCATATCCTCAAGTGTTTGAATGGTTCTTTTGGCTTGGCCATCCGTTTGAGGGTGAAAGGCTATACTAAGGGAACTTTTGTACCAAGAGCCCATTGTAAAGACCTCCAAAAGTGCAAAGCAAATTGTGCACCATGATCCGATATGATGGATAAAGAAACCCCATATCACCTCACTAACTCATGGATGTACAACCTTGCATACTTTTCAGCCCCATATGTAATCTTAACCGGTCAAAAGTGAGTCGATTTCATCATTCTATCAACCACAACCCAAATGGAATCAAAACATTTTCTAGTCTTGGGCAACCCAACCACAAAATCCATATTAATCACCTTCTACTTCCAAGTAGGAATCTCTGTCTTGGATTAGGCCGCCTGGCCTTTAGTGTTCATCTTTGACTTATTGACAACTATGGCAACAAGGAACTAATTTGGCAATGTCCCTCTTCATGCCTACCTACCAGTGCACATCCCTCAATTCTCTATACATGTTGTTGGAACCGGAGTGGATAGAGTAAGAAGAATTATGGGCCTCATCAAGAATTTTCTCCCTCAAACCATCAACATAAGGCACACACAACCTACCTTGGTATCTAAGGGCCCCATCTCCCCCTTGGGAGAAAACCTCTATTTTGCCCTCTTTCACCAAGGCCTTCGATTCAAGCAAGGTGGAGTCTAGATCTTGTTTTGCTATCACCTCATCAACCAAAGAAGATTTAGAACCATCAACAACAACAACACTATTACCCACATCTTCCAACCTAACCACCAATCTAGCAAAACAATGCACCTCCCTATCCATCTTCCTATCACCACTATCCACATGAGCTAGGCTACCCATGGACACCCGACTCAAAGCATCCGCCACCACATTTTCCTTACCCAGGTGATAATTCACACTCATGTCATAATCTTAGAGAAGTTCTAGCCACCGTCTTTGTCTCAAGTTGAGATCTTTTTGAATGAAGACATATTGGAGACACTTATAATCAGTGAAAACATCACCCTGCACCCCATACAAATAATGACGCCAAATCTTTAATGAAAACACAACGGTAGCTAACTCTAGAGCATGGGTAGGGTAATTCCTTTCATGCACTTTGAGTTGTGTAGAAGCATAGGCTATGACCTTAACATTTTGCATTAGCACACAACCCAAACCAACTCTAGATGTATCACAATACACAACAAAACCCTCAAGCCCATTCGATAGTGATAATATAGGAACAAACATAAGCCTATCCTTCAATGTTTGGTAGCTTCTATCACATTCATCGATCCATATAAACTTAACATTCTTTCGAGTCAATTTTATCATAAGGCAAGCAATGGAGGAGAACCCATCCACAAACTTTCTATAGTAACCTGCAAGGCCCAAGAAACCCCTAATATCTGACAGGGGTCAATGGTCTAGGCAAATTTCTAATCACATCGGTCTTCTTAGGATCCACCTTAATACCAACTCCCGACACCAAATGACCCAAGAAGGCAACCTCCTTTAACCAAAATTCACACTTTTCATATTTGGCATACAATTTCTCCTCCATCAATCTTTGCAACACAATCCTCAAATGACCCATATGCTCCTCTCTACTATGTGAGTAGATCAAAATATCATCAATGAATACCACAACAAAGGACTTAATATAGGGTTTGAAGACCCTATTCATTAGGTCCATGAAGATGGTTGATGCATTAGTCAACCCAAAAGACATCACAACAAATTCATAATGCCCATATCTAGTCTGGAAGGTCATTTTAGGGATATCACACTCCCTCGCCCTCACTTGATGATACTTGGACCGATGATTAATCTTAGAGAAGAAGCTAGCCTCTTGCAATTGGTCCAACAAGTCATCAATTCTCTAAAGATGATATCTATTCTTTATAGTAACCCTATTGAGTTATTGGTAGTCAATGCACATTCTAAGTGACCCATCCTTCTTATTTACAAACAACACCGGCACACCCCAAGGTGATTGACTAGATCTAATAAATTCCTTTCCAACAAATCTTTCAATTGCTCTTTTAACTCCTTCAACTCCATCGGGACCATATGGTAATGGGGAATGGAGATATTGAATATGGGGAAGGAGATGTATGAAAAAAATCTATCTCTCGTTTAGGAGGGACACCGAGGAGGTCATTTGGGAAGACATCAAGAAACTCATTTACAATGGGGACTGACTCAATGGAAGGGACTTTTGACTCCATATCTTTAACCCTCACTAGATGATACAAACATCCCCTAGAAATCAACTTATCGACTTTAATGCATGAAATGAATCTACCCTTGACCACCACATCTAGACTTTCTTATTCAAGGACGAGTTCATTAGAAAATTGAAACTTCACCCTACGGGTTCTATAATCAATAGAAGCATAGTAGGCATGCAACCAATCCATCCCAAGAATGACATCAAAGTCGACCATGTCTAATTCAAGAAGATCATAAGGCAACAACTTATGCAAAATGCATATAGGAAAATTCCTATAAACTTCGCTAGCAACAATGGAGGCACCAATAGGGGTAGACACTTCATATGGCTCATGCAATAACTCGGGGACAACATGGAACTTTTTAGCAACAAAAGGGGTAACAATGGAAAAAGTGGCACCTGGATCAATCAAAGCATATACATCAAGATCAAAGATTTTCAACATGTCAGTAACAACATCGGGGACCTCACCTACCTCTTGCCTTCCATGTAGAGCATAAAATCAGTTATGCCTTGGGGCACCACCTTGAGGACCACCTCTACCCAATGGAACCGTATTTGCACCTAGGACTTTGCCACAGTTTCTTGGGAAATCTATCTTCTTGTGACCAAGATCTCCAAAACCAAAACATGCATTAGAACCCTTCAAACATGGGCCATTATGACTCTTCCCAGATCTAGGACACACATCAATAGGGGCTATAGCACCAACAGCTTGAGGCCTAGGGAAGTCATTAGCAAACCCCCTATTTGTAGCATGAAAAGGCCCATGGCCTTGATGAAATCTAGCACCCTTTTGGAAATTACCCTCAAAATAGGCCATCTTGGCCTCATGACCCCTCCTCTTTCTCAACTTTTCCTCCTCCATTTACTAGGCATAAGTCATCAACTGAGACAAGTCCATGTCACCAACATGCAAGGTGGACTGGCATTCTTCAGTCACCAAGTCAAAGACCCCTTTCACAAATTTATTCATCCTAAATCTAAGATCGTCCACTAAGTTGGAAATATACTGTGAAAGTTTATTAATTTTGATGGCATACACCCTCACACTCATAGCACCTTGTTTCAATTTCATAAACTCTACCAACTTTGCTTTCCTAAGCGTAAGATGGAAAAATCGATTAAGGAAGGTCAATTTGAATTCTTCTCAAAGCACCATATAACCATTTCCCTTCTTCCCCTTCCATTGCTCATACCAAATTTGGGCTACCCCTTTGATTTGGTACGCCACCAACTCCGTCTTTTCATTCAGCCTAACACCCATGATACTCAAGATTTTGTAGACCTCATCAATGAACTCTTGTGGATCTTCATCCACCTTAGACCCATAGAAAACTGGAGGATTTAACCTTATGAAGCCTCTTACCCTAGCTTCCGGGGTAGTAGCATGAGGGGCTTGGGTCCCTTGGTTGGCCACAACTTAAGCAAGCATTGTAAGAGCATCCTAGAGCTCACCATCAGTAGGTTGCTTCTCGGGAGTTTGGGCTCATCTTCCTCTAGTGTTTGTCATGATCTATCATAGAAAAGAACAATCATTAGGTAGATAAACTTATCACAACTTTATAGCATTATCACCAACCAACTTTATAACATAAAGAAGGGAAACATTTCCTAAAGCATCTCATAGCCTACTATTCATAGTCATGGCTCGCTTCACAACCATGAATGGGACTCTAATCAACCTTGTTTGTTGAACATTGATGATCTACCAACCTAGTTCTCTGATACAGAGTTTGTCACAACCCAAGCCAAGGGCCTAGACGTGGCACGACAAATGGGGAACCCGAAGGAACCTCAAATAAATCTCATAGCATATCATTACACATCCTTGGTTGCAGAAGCAATGTAAAACAACACAATGTAAGAATAAAGGGCAAAGGGGCTAAGGAAAAACATCATCATCAAGAGACAAAGAATCAAAGCTTATATCGTAGATACATGACTTCTCCAACAAACACCTCTAAATACATAGATAAGAGTGGGGGGCCAAGAGAAGGTGGGCTCACCCTCATAGTCAAAATAGAACATAAAGTAAAGTGTCTCAATACAATGCAAGGGAAAACATAGACCAAGGCCCCCAATATAGAGGACTCACCAACTAGCTTGAGTAGCACCGAACTAGCCACATGGAGGAGGATGATCAACTTGGGCTCCAGTTCCGACATAGTGAGATCATATTGGCAAGAGTATGTGTTAATATGTTTGAATATAATAAGTATGTAGGATGCAATAGAATAGGAAATAGGCATCATAATCAAAATTCATAACAATAGGCAATAGACATAATATAGCAATATGACATGTATGATCAATGTTATAATAAAATATGCTTCAATAAATTATGCTCATATAGGATGTCATATTAATAAATTAGACCAAATTAGATTTCCAAAGTAAAAACCCCTTGGTAGGTTAGTGATGATGTCTCCCCATCACTTAGGTGTTGAAGTACTAACCCTTCACTCAGTTGATGAGTACAAACCCCCAACTTGGTTGGTGATAATGCCACCCCATCACCTAGGTGGTGAAGTACTAACCCTTCACTTGGTTGAAAAGTACAAACTCCCATCTTGGTTAGTGATGATGTCGCCCCATCACTAGGTGGAGAAGTACTAACCCTTCCCTCGGTTAATGAGTACAAAGCCCCATCTCGGTTATCCGGGTTCTTAGACCCCCCGAATTAGGCATAGTCTAATGCAACACTTTATATAGAATTTATCATATACATAAGCTCATTTCATCATCATAACATCAATCATATAATGTTGCATGCTTTATTCCTGCAATTCAACAAGAAACCCTAGACAGAGATTTTATCAAACACTTGGAGGGTGTGCAATGACGGTAAAAGACCATGAAATTTAGAGATGAAATCATGCAAGAAAATCTATTGTAAAACCATCAATCAATGCCCTGCAATACCCCCAAGACATTCACATCAAAATCCCTCATCAAATCCAACATTAGATCTAATATTCAAGGCTCAAAACATGCTAAAATAACCATACTTTTATGAACTCAAATCACTGTGCAGTAAATTTCTTAATATACAAGACCCACATGTAAAATGAACTTTAAATTATGAAAATTGAGTAAAAAGGAGATTAGGGCACCATGGGTCGAAGAACCCAATGAATAAAACCTACATACCTTAGCCTTGGAGAAGCTCTTAGTCAAGATTGAAAATGGAGGCTTGAAGCTTGAAGGAAATCCTTAGTTTTGGATGAGGGTTTTGAGACTTAAATTTTGGAGTGAAAATATGGCTAAGTGTTTTGAGGAGTATTGGAAAATATTTAGGATAATATAAGGGTGAAATTTGGCTAAGTATAGATAAAGCACGTTTGGAAATACTTGGGCCCAACACTTAGAATATTTTGGACAAATTAAAAAAACAGGTATCATTTTACATAGAGTCTGTGATGCGGATTTCTCTCTGGAAATTGAGTTCTTGAAATTTCGTAATTGCTAAATCTTTGCTCTTAAATAGTGGTTAGACCCTTTTCCTCCTAATTTGGACCCCCTGAACAAGAATATGAAGTCGGATTTTCGAAATAGCAAATGGATTTTGAGATATATGAAAATTAAAATTTTAGTCATTCTGAGGTACGTTTTTAGGCACTTTTTGAGGTCATTACAATTATAAAGTAGTGAGAAAAAAGGGTTTGCAAGATGGCGTATGAGTTTACCCATGGAAATGAATTTGATTCATCCAGTCTTTTATATGTCAATGTTAACGAAGTTCATAGGTGATGTAAACTCCATAGTTCCCTTAGGAGATGTAAATATTGAAAAGAACTTGAGCTATGAAGAAGTACCAATAGAACCCTTAGACCATCAAGTGAAGAAGCTAAGGAACAACAAAGTTGCATCTATTAAAGTGCTTTAGAGAAATCATCAAGTTGAGAGTGTCACGTGGGAAGCAGAAGTATACATATAAAGTGTTAATTATATCTATTCCACTCTACAAAAGCCTAAGGTATTAAGTTCTCCTTGCCCAAAATCTCCAATTTCTTGCATTATGATGCATACACTTATTTTCATATTTATGGATTGTTTTGATATATATGACAAGTATGAATTTTGAAAATTTTGTGAAAAGGAAGTTTAAATCATATTTTTGCATGTAGTTGGGTTGTATTTGATGTTTAACTCCCTAGTATATTCGGAGATGACTGTTTCTAAGGGGGAGATATTGTAATGAAACTCAAGTTAAGATCCTATAAAGTGCAAGAAAGTTGGGCTACAAATGCTCACGGGTCAATCCACGAAGCCAAGTTTATAGCTCGAGGATCAGGACACAGGCCGTAGACCAAGCTCGTAGATGGGAGCCTTAGGAAGTTGATTGTTTCCTAAGTGTAAAGTTGTTCACAAAAGTCATTCATGTCCCATAGAAGAAAACATGGATCATGGGAAGGGTCATAGGTATAAGTTCCAAACATGAAGAAATTTAGAGTTTTTGGAATGTAACCCAAAACCAATAAGACAGTCCATAGTCCCATCCATGACCAGTGATTAGTCTTCGTAGATGAGGCCATAAAAGTAGAAATTTTACTAAGTGTGGAAGGAATCCATGAAGACATCCATGACTCATGGATTGATGTATGGCCCGTGGATAGGGGGTTCTTAATTGGTAGTTGGTAACCAGTTTCTGAATATTAGAAAAGGATAATAAGATCACGAGAACCACGACTCGTGGTTCTATCCATGATGCATAACTGACTCATGGATTGTATCTGGCAATTTTAATGATGGACAATTTTGCCTTTTCCATCAATCCTAAACTTAAATTGTGTCATTTTTATGACCCTTTAGACCCCTACATAGATCTTAAAGCCCTAGATTCTCATTCCCTTTTCACTATTCAACTTTCGCTCGAAACTTAATACATTCATCCTCTTCACGAACAAGATAAGGAGGCTAGTGTTTCAAGGGATCTCTTCCATAACAACAAATTCCTTATTCGTAGACTTAACCCAAGGTTTGTGAGTTGGTTTGTCGGTCTTTTTTCATGCACAAAATCCTACATTAAAGCTTTTACCCTTTCCTTCAGATCCTTAAATAGTACCATGCATACTAATGTTTATTTGATGATGTTTTATGTTATAATATCTTTAATGCTACCATGAGAAGTAAAGTATTTTCATGAGTTTTGAGTTAAGGGTAATGATCCCAATGATTAATGTTATGAATGCTGATGTGTGGCCTGACTTGCATATTTTTGATTAAGCATATTTTCCCATGATCATGCATGAACCACATAATTTATGAACATGTCAACTTATGATTAAGCGCACTAAGTTTATATTCAATCCTTGCAAGTTATATGATGAGAAGTAGGACAAGAAAGAAAGATTTTAAGTTGATAATTTGTCAAAGATATAGGCATGTTGATAATGACCTAAATGATGTTTATGATGGTCCCCAAGATGAAACGACAATTCTCACTAAGTGGTTCCTTAAGTTTCGAGCTACTCTTGAAATTGCTACTTATGATTCTAAGTGTCATGATTTGACTATGTATATATTTTTAAAAAAATTCTATGAGATGAGTTATCACAGAATGAGGCATTGAGGTGGGGTTCGATAAGGGAACCCTAGAATCAACCCTTTTCCCCATTAACTATTTACCAGTATAGGAGCCCTTGTAGGCTAGGCTAGGGGATCCACATAGGCCAATTATGATTTATGGTGATGCATGCTTTGTAAAGGAGTCCCACCCGGCAAGTATCTCTATGCTAACATAGGGAGTTATGTTGGATTTCATGTAGTAACTCACATGGTGTTATATGTTAGTTATGGTCTACTTCCATGGCATCTATGATAAATGTTTATGTTCCATCATATGAGATTTACTTATGCATTACTTGCATCCATACTAAACATAATTTATTGCGCAAGCTTAAGCTCATATAAAGGTTGTCCTTACCATTTCATGCATCAAAGTCTTTAACTTATCAATGATGGCATTACAATTTCATGCTTGCATTGCATCTCACATATATAGTACATTCCAAATATACTAATGCATATTTTTCCTACATGATTTCACTATATAAGGATTGGTACTTGATATCACACTAGCTACACCTCATTTTTGAGGATGAAGTGGTTGTTGTCAAGAAATAGAACCTAACCAAGGTTAGGGTCAAACCCAAGGGAATACTGCGGACTTAGAGGAATTCAATAGTTGCAATTTAAGTTAGTTAAGCCCCCTAAAGGGGGTGGGGTTTGTAATAGCAAATAAGAAAATAATCCTAACTAACACAAGAGTTTAACCACTATGGAGAGAAACTAGGGCATTGTGTTCCCCATGATTCCCTAACTCAGTATCACTGGATAACCTAATTCTTTTCTACTGTGTAGCATGAAGGAAGGTAAGTTCACCAAAACCTTTGGCTTAGGCGAGAGGTGAATTTCACTGTTACTTGGCCCATCTTTACAATGTGACATTACTAACCCATATCTATTGTCCCAGTATAGCCTTCTCATGGCCCAGCTTGATTGATTAGACGAGAGTACATCAATTGAATCATGATAATTAATCTCTTTTTCTTTTAATACCTTGGTCCAGTCATTAATACTATGCGGGTTCAAATATCGGCTACCACTAGAAAACATGCAAAATGAAGAAATTTAATTAATACATGCATGCATACTTTTCAAGAATTATGAATTACACAATTTTACCTTGTTTGTTCTCCAGGGTTCCCACAACCCTAGTTGTGGATTTAGCTACTCATGATATGTGTAGATGCAAGACATATGAATTTGAATAACATAATAGAGCACTTACATAATTGAATTAATCACATTTAAATCCAAGCTTCAATGAGAATCACATGATTATAATTAGAAGAAATCAAAATGTACAAGTGTTTCTCAGAACTCTCTAGTATTTTTTTCTCTACTCAATCTCACTTATTTTTATGTCAAATGTTCAAACTCTCCTAGAAAAATTACCCAAAACCTATTTATAATGTTTAAAATACATGTCCTAAACAAAATAGGACAACTGGGTCGGCATGCCTTACGAGCTGCCTCTGTAGCCTGTAAAAGGTTCTACTGCCCAAAGGAGATTTCGTATGATGAAACTTTAAAAAGTCCTTCTTCTCTGATCCTTAGGGCATGAGACTAGTTCTATGACTCGTAAAATACTTCATGACCCATCTGTGTGTTCATAGTACAAACTTCAAAAAAATCAGCTCCTCACTAGAGTTGTCCACGAAACCTCTTGCACAGCCTGTAGAATGCTCTACGACCTGTGAAGGGTCTCATACATCCTCAAAATCAGCAACTTCTGCATATTCCTCCCAAAATCAATGTCAACCCTGAAATTCAGCAAACACAAAAATACATAAAACCCACTAACATCGCATTGAGTACACACTATCTAAGTTTGAAGCATCAAAAGTGTTGTATTTTGACAGCACATCAGTTCTCCTCCCCCAACTCATGGCTAGTTCTTTCAATTTTCAAGGTTAGCTTTTTTGTATTGAGCTCTTAATTCAGGACTCCACCTATTTCCTTTGTTTCCATGTATTTTGGACTTGATGTATATGTTGATTTTGGGGGCTTTTACTTTCTATATTTTTAAAGTTTAGAATCTTTTCTATTTGAGGGAAATCGACCATTTACTGGTTCTCGTTTATCCATTGTCTAGTTGGTATATTTATGGACACTTTGTATGTTTTAGGATGGTATTCTTATTTCAAATGATATTCCACAGTCCCTATCCCATATACTTCCAAATATATGAGTTTTTGGCCTATGAATGCTGGCTTGGATGAGGTGCCTATAGGAGTCTCATTTTCCATGTGACGACTGAGCCCTATGCTTGGATCATTACATTATTATGCATACATTTTTGGACCTCTGAAGATGTCTCTAAAACTCGACAATGAACCCTTTTTATAGTTCATCGTTCACTCTAGTGGTTGTAAAGACCCCTTATAAAATAATCCCACACTTAGAAAATTCTTAATTCAGGACCCCAAAATATGATCCCATTTTACATTCATACAATGAACCACAGATTGTCCTACTTGTTCATAAATTAACATTTAAAAATCTAAATTTTTCCACTAACTTAGACCCCAACCATGAACACTTTTTACGATTCATAACTCTATATACGGACCGTAAACTCCCCGTACTAAACCAATTTTCCACCTTTACTATTCCAGTCCACGAGCCTTGTTAATGACCCATGTTTTGAACAAATAGGCCATAAATAAGGTTCGTAGATTGACATGCAATTTTTTAGATTTTACATTTCTCTGCACTTTTGTACTTTCTAACTCGCGAGGTCTTACAGTTAGTTATATATTGTGATGCATTTATCTAGGATACTCAACAAGTAACTAATATGATTTAAAAATTATGAATTAGTTGTATGTGTCATAGACAGTAACCAACCATCTGAAATAAAAATAATATTTATTTAATAAAAAATGATCTTCCAACAACCAATAATTTTTGGCTAACTGTAAACCAATATCATCTCTATTTTTTTAATACTAACAAGTGAAAATTAACAAACATATATTGAAGATTAATAATTACATTTAAATTTAGTTTGCTTATTAAATGAAATAATAATTGTAGACTGGATAATCGTCTGATTGTCTGGAATTTAATACTATATATGTTCCATAAATAATGACACCACAAAAAACTTTTTAAAAAAAACAAAGGACCTAACCTAGATTTAAATGTGTGACCTGTGAACTAATAATTTGTGGTATAACCATTTAGGTCGCAATAACATTCGTTTGTATTCACTAAACATAATCCTTTTATAATTCTAGCTTTCCAATAAAGAGAAATCTTTTAAATGAAAAAATAGGAACATAATTGTAACACCCCAAAAATTTTGAAAGTAAATCAGGTGCTCAGACCTAGTTCTACAAAAGGGTTTATGAGTCGTAGTCTGGAGTACGGCCCGTGGATTAGGTTGTAGAAAGTGTTCTAGAGTTGAAAATTTTGGCTAAGTGTAGAAGGGAATCTACGAGAGGGAACACGACCCGTAACTTGTTCCATGAGCCTCTGTGAAGTCATAGAATACGATCCAAAAATCCATAATTTTGGTCAAGATTATACGCAAGGAACATGACCTATACAATTTTCCACGAGCCATTTGATAAGTCACTAAATGAGATTTAGAAATTTACAACTTTGATTTATTTTCTATGAGAGAGGACCATGACCCATAACCTATTTTATGGGCCGTAAAAAGGGATTTTGTGGTCCAATTCGACAAATTTTTTGAGGGATAATTTTATCTTATCCCATCTTTTTTAATTAAAACTCACACTATTTTGGACTTATTTTAGACCCCTTATCAGCACCCTAATGGTATTACTCTTCAAAAAACACTTGAAATTTTTGGAGAGCATTGAGGAAGGGGAGAAAGCTAGGGTTCCAAGCACGTGAATAGAAATTCTCTAAGTAGATGATAGTTCATCTATTTCCAGGCATGTATGGCTTACTAAAGTATGGAACTACCTTCGGTCACACACCGTTTCACCTATTTGAGTCAAAATTAAGAAGAGTTGAGTTTTGAAAAACCTATCATCCAATTATCAAGTTTTCGCATTTATTATGAGTTTTGATGATAATATATGAGATAATTATCATGTTTCCTAACTAATGATATGAGGTCAGATGAATATTTTATACATGGTATCATGAATCCTAAATTGAATGATCCTTATAAAACCTATGCATGGATTGAGTTGAGATTTGAATTTGATTTTGATTGTATGAGTTGAATATCTTGAGCATAGTCGAGCATGATGCATTTAATCGTCTATACTATTATATATCTCGCTTGAATTATATGATGAGTCTAATAAAGTGAGTCTGAATGGCTATTTGAGTCTAAGTTGAGTCTGATTTTCTTTACTAATTAACGGAGAAGATGAGAAACTGAGATGAGTTGAGATAAGATAACCTAATAAGGTTGAGATTTAATTTGATTGACTAAGCATTGAGAATTGAGTCGATTGATGAGTTGAGCATGTTTCAATCTTAGGAGGAGTACCGAGCACCGAGCTGGGAGGGAGTAAATATCTACTCTAACCCACAAAACTACTTTGCCATCATATGATAGTCATATAACATATTCTGACAACTCATGTCCCAGATGATGGACATTCACTGTGGATCCAAGAGAGAGTTGATCTTTCTTTAGCTTGGCAAGTTTAAGACGGGCGTGGCAATGACGTCGCCTTCATTGCGCACCCCTAAACAAAAGGTAGTGGGGTTGGATGTCGCTTAAGAGAAACTCCCAAGCAAACACTGATTGAACATGATATTTTAAACTGAGTTTATTTCTACTGTGTCTATTTTAAAATCATGATTTACTTTAATCTTACATATATTGAATCGAGCATGAGTTGTTTGAGTTGAGGTGAGTGAGTTGAGCTTTACTATCTTGAGTCATTTTACTTGCCACTATAATCCATGTACTGATGTCCATTTAGACCTATATCATTTCATGATACAGATACAGGTAATAGAGGACTTTAGCCCATGCATTGTTGAGGTCTAGATCAGTACATCCTAGAGTTGGTGAGCCCTCTGTACTTTTCGAAAGAGCCCTTTTATTTCCTGTTTTGACTTAGTACTTTCTTCCTTTGATTTGAGGTATCCAGGGCCTATCATAGTACCATCGATACTGTTGATTAGAGGATTCATAGACCTTGAGTAGATGATTTGTTGAGTATTGATTGTTTCTAAACTTATTCTATGATATCCTTTTAATTTAGTATTTCTTCCATTGTTGAGTTGATGTGACGATGAGGCCGGGTGGTTATCTTGGGGAATCAGCAGTGATTCTTAATTGCCGGCCACACCAAGTGTACCCTCCCAAAGCATGACAAACTTAGTGTCAGAGCACATATTTTAAGAGTCCTAGGGAGTCCATGAAGAATGTCTAGTAGAGTCTTGTTAATGGGTATGTTGTTCACAGCATTTATAAGCAGGAGGTTATATGACATTAGGAAGGGTTACACATCTTTCATATTCTGACTTGTGCTATAGAGTTAAACTCGACGAAAGCTCTCTTCTAATATGTGTGTTACGCGTTTGTAAAATTGTGAACAAGCCTCCAAGAAGAGCTATTAGAGAAAGAGCGCATCCTTCTAGATAGAATGTTAACTAACCTGAGCACTAGAATCATGATGAGCCCATAGAACAAGCTATCCTTGAACAGCTACCACGGGCTGACATCTGGAATGCTGAGTTTTGCCAAGCCATCTAGACTTTGGCCCAAGATATGATAGCACCCGCTGCTAGATAAGGAGAGGGTAGACAGGATATGAAGGACACATCTAGAGTTTGAGAGTTCTTGAGGATGAACCCACCCTAATTTACAGTGTCTACGCCCAATAAGGATCTTGAGAACTACATTGATGAGCTACAGAAAGTGTTCTAGGTGATGCATGTGACCTAAGTTGATAGAGTTGAGTTGGTTGTATACCAGCTGAAAGGTGTTTCTAGGCTGTCGTATGACCATTGGAAGAAAAACCGAGGACAGGGTGCCTCAGTTCCAACCTACACAATGTTTGAAGAAGCTTTCTTGGGGCGCTTCTTTCCGAAAAATTTGAGGGAGGCCAAGGTAAGAGAGTTTTTGAAATCAAAATAGGGATCTATGATAGTGAAGTAATATGGTCTTAAGTTCACATAACTGTCTCGCTATTCTCCTGAGATGATTGAAAACATAAGAAGTAGGATGCGACTGTATGTTGATGGGTAGAATAAATGGCCAAAGAAAGATAGAAGAGGAACAATGTATGTGAACGACATGAACATAGGATTATTGATGGTCTATGTGCAGTAGGCTAATGAGGAAAGGCAACAATATAGGAAGGAGATAAAAAATAAGAGGGCCAAAACCTCCGGCCAGGAGGTTGGGAAGAGATGAAATGGAAATAGTAGCAAGTTTTAGTCTGGCCAGCACCTTCTTCTGTCAGTGCACCAGTGTAGAGCCACAGGCATGATCAAAAGTCCCAAGGCCAGCCAAACTTTACAGCACAAGGTTCATAGTCTTAGCCAAGTGTGACCCTTGGCTCAAAAGGGAAGCCACCTTGTGGAAATATGGCAAGATGCATCTAGGAGAATGTAGAGATAGAGGGAATGCTTGCTTTAAGTGTGGCCAGCCAGGCCATTTTCAGAGGGAGTGTTTATTGTGGGGCAATTAGGCTCAGTCCTCTATCATAGCACCACTAGGAAGAGGTAATCAGAGAGGTGTTGCACCAGAGGTAGGCAGTGGGACCAACTATCTATATGCGATGGGGAACCGACAGGACCAAGAGGTTGTACCAAATATTGTGATAGGTATGCTTCGAGTCTTTACCTTTCCTTGTTATGCTTTACTTAATCCAGGTGTGAATTTTTCCTTTGTGATGGCATATGCGGATAGAAGATTTGGGATCCTTCCTTAGTGCTTGCTTGAGCCATTTTCTATTTCTACTCCTGTTGTTGAGTCCATTTGAGCCGAGAGAATCAATAGAGATAGTGCATTGTACATCCATCATAAGGTACTCTTGCTTATTTGATTGAGCTAGAGATGGTTGATTTTGACGTGATCCTTGATGTGGACTGGCTTCACGCCTGTTATGCCTTTTTTGATAGCAGAAACCAGACTGTCAAATTCTAGATTTTGAATGAACCCATCATTTATTTGAAGGGAGATTTTATTGCACTAAAGAATAGGTTTATTTCTTACCTCAAGGCCTGAAGACTGATCTCTAAGGGATGTATCCACCACTTCGTGCAATTCAATTCTAGTGATGTTGACCCTCCTACTCTTGAGTTTGTCCCAATCGTGAGCGAGTTCCCTGATGTATTTACTGAGGATCTGCCTAGTATCTCTTCTGATAGGGAGATTGTCATCAGAATTGATATTCTTCCTGACACCCAACCTATTTCTATTCCGCCATATAGAACGGCCCCTACGGAGTTGGAAGACTTGTAGGACCAGTTGAAAGATTTGCTAGAGAAGGGCTTTATTAGGTTGGGTGTCTCTCCATGGGGTGCTTTGGTCTTATTTGAGTGGAAAAAGGATGGTTCCCTTAGAATGTGTATTAACTATCATCAGTTGAATCAGGTGACAATCAAGAATAAGTATCATCTTTCGAGGATCGACGACTTGTCTAACCAACTTCAAGGTGCCACTATTTTTAACAAGATAGACCTCTACTTAGGCTATTATTAGTTGAAAGTAAGAGAATGTGACATCCTGAAGAAAGTCTTTCAAACCCGATAAGATCACTTTGAGTTTTAGGTGACATCCTTTGGGTTGAAAAAAGCACCTGCAGTCTTGATGGACCTAATGAATAGAGTATTTTGAGATAGTATCTTGACATATTCATGATCGTACTTATTAATAATATTCTGGTACATTCAAGTGATGTGTATCAGCATGTCAATTACCTCAGAATAGCTTTGCAAGGCCCAGGGATAATTTGTTATATGCAAAGTTTATGAAGTGTGAATTTTGGCTCAATCTGTGGCATTCTTAAGCCATATAATTTCGAGCAATGGCATTTGAGTGGATACTCAAAATATTGAGGTGGTTAAGAACTTTCCTAAACCAACTTGTCCGACAAATATTGTAACACCCATAAAATTACCAAAGCACCCCTAGATGAGAGATGTGCACATAACGCATCTTAAAAACTTCTGATGGTAAATCTGAAGCTGGAATTGTGTTCAGCATGGAAAATTAAGTGAAAAATTGTCTTGGTTGATTTTTAGAGCAATCGAATCAAAAGATAATTTTTCAATGCGAAAACGTATTCCAAAAGAGTGCGCAACATGTCCATGTTGCATACTATCGTGGATTCATACTTAGATGTGATCCCAATATTTTTTATGGGATTAGAGAACTCGATCAAAAAACTTTTGAAGAAAATCTCCCTCAAATCTACCCAGTCCGCGATGCGGACTAGGCATCCTCAAGGAGAACTTTTTTCAATTTTCATGAGGGGCATTCCAGACCTTTTCCAACCCCTCCTAAACTTAAAACTTAATTTCAATGTGTCAGTTTTAGCGTAAAAGGGTTTTAATCTCCATTCCTATGTATTTTCTAAGTTCTAGCAAAGACTAGGAATAAAAAGAAGAGAAACGGAGCGAGAATTTTAGGAAATCAAGGAGGATTCTTACAAGGTTGACTATTAAAGCTCCATACCAGGTATGTAAGGCTAAACTTAAATAAGGGAATATTCTTCCACGTGCCTCCATTGATGGTAATAGGGTAGGTGAGAGTATGATGAGTCTATATATATGTATTGTGTGTATATATGT
>JAOTQR010093766.1:14399-31622 GCA_025774065.1 Solanum ossicruentum | reverse complement strand
TCAATCAATGTCCTTCCAAGTTCTTTCACTTTAAAAGAACTGCGAAGATTGAGGATTTTCTCCAAGAAAGAGGAGAAAAGATCGCAAACTTTCCCCAAACTTCACCCAACAATTTCTATCTCAATTTTGATCGGATTTGAGCATTTCAAATGGCTAAATAGTATATTTTTCTGAGGAGAACACCATGGGAGCTTCAAAAGCTTACTTTGTTGCTTAGTTTGGGGTAAAAATTACAGATTTACTGCTGTATTTTTAATGTATCTCAAAAACTTTAATATGTGATTTCTTCCTCTTGTTAGCTCCGTTTTTGAATTGGTTTTCGCCGTTAAATTCCTTATCACTTGGGGAACATTTTCATGTAAAAATTTCCAGATTTTGATGGTATTTTTCTGGCGATAAAATTCTTTGACCGTTTTACCCTTTTCACTCGAATTAATTGATTTTAGTGTCGTTAGATTCATTATATAATTTTGATGTTGTATTTGAATAGATTTTGGTGAATTGGAGTGTCATAGAAAGGGAAAATCTTCTAAATTGACGTGATTCGAGACTTTGTATACGGAAAGTGGATTTCTTAACCTTTGTTAAGTATATAGAATCTTGTACTTCTTGTGTAAGGTGGTAAGAACGATTTTTGTAGGCTTTGATTAAAGTATTTTGAATTGGGTAATTATCCTATGTTGATATTTGACTTGTGGACTAATGATGGAGGTTTATTATATGTGAAATAGTGACTATTTGTTATTGATATCGGGTGATACTTACTTTTAGATGTGAATGTTGTTAAGGTTGTGACGGTATTGAGATTGAGAATATTGCAACATTTATGTTATTGAGCTACCCATTCTTGGTTTTGAGATATATGAATTTGTATGGGCATCTTGCATATTTTATTTTCATGAACATGATTATTGTACATTTACTATATGATTGCTGGATGTTCCAAGGAAAGAAATGTAAAGCCAATGGGAAATGGTTTCGGCTAGTGAAAAAGAATGAGAATTAAGGAGTTACTATAATTCGTTGGGTCATGTCACATACCGTGATAGATATGATTCATTGGGTAAGGTCACACGCCGTGACAGTTACTATGATTCGCTGGGTTGGGTCACACGACATGATAGTTACTATGATTCGCTGGGTCAGGTCATACATCCTGACGGTTACTATGATTCGATGGGTCGGGTCATGCACCGTGATAGATTCATGGACTAGGAGTTCCCCATGGGTCCCGGGCTACGTTACAGCGGGTCTGTATCACTAGGACAGACATGCATCATTCTACGTGACATTGCATTGCATTGCATTACATCTCATAACCTTCATCTTCATTCCATAATGCTCTGGCTTGTTATGATTAATATGGAGTACTATTGAGATTGGTTATTCATTATATCATTGACTTGTTTATGTCTTTACATGATTAGTTTCGATATTGATTTGATGACACTTGATGAATTAGCGAGAACTTGATAAATTGTAGAATTTTCCCCTATGACTTGAAAGTTGGATAAATGAGAATTATACTATTATAGGCTTTGATCATACAATTTTTTGAATGGTGTAATTGTGAAGGTTATGAATTAGGTTATAGTTGTAGGGGTTTGGTTGGAGTGTTGGAGGTACCGGTATTCTATATTACTTAATTTTGTGTTTAGTAGCTCACTTGCTAAGTACCATATTTTTGGTACTCACCCCCCTTGCTACAATAATTTTGTAGGTTGCGAGCCCAGATTGTCGTGATACTCTCTACTTGATCTTGCCCGAGGTTTCCTGTGGAGAATGCAAGAGGTAGCTGTTTGCCATCCCAGCTGACTTCTTACTCCTATTTATGATTTTGTTCTATTCTAGAGACAATATCATTTGATACTTGTGTTTCCTTTCAATTTTATTGCAATACATTAGAAGGTTGTGCACGTGAAAACCAGGTTTTAGGGGATTTTCATTAAGTTGACTTATTTTTAGTAATTTAACTTTCATTTTTAGTATAATTCTGCGTTTTTAATATTATAGTTGGGTTGTAAGATGACTGGTCTTGCTGGGATAAGACGAGTGTCATACGCCCATTTTTGGGTCGTGACATTAAGAAATATAAATAAGATTGAATTGAGGGCTTTAAAGTGAACTTATCTTAAGCTTTAAATCCTATACTTAGAAAATTCTTACGAAATTTGCTTCACGAAAGGGCCACACGGCCCATGAACCATCACAACGGCCCGTGAAAGGTGGCCGCGTGACTATGCTTTGCCCCTGATATTGATATTTCAAGCTTAAGGTCATCACACGGTCCTCCACACAGTCCGTGAAGTGTCTCATGGGCCACGTAGTGTCCAAGTGTGATGTCACTTAGCCCGAAACTCTATCCTAAGGACACATACTCAAAATTAAGGCCATGTATCACTTTACTGGAGACCACACCGGGCGTGTGACCTCACACGGACTGTGTAGTCTCCCTTGAAGTGATACTTGGTCTAAATTTTGTTGATAATGAAAATTCAAGCTCCGATGAAGTCATACAAAGTCCAGGTGTAGCGATCCCAAAATGTGCCCAAAAATATACCCCGGAAGTACCCAGAATATTTCTTTGTATCTCAAAATCCTTGCACAATATCAAAAATTTGACTTAGTGTTCTTGTTCAGGGGTCAAATTGAGTGGGAAATGGGTCTAACCCGAATTTTAGAGCAACCGTATCAAAACTCAAAATTTCCAAAATGCAATTTCCAATGAGCTTTTTGCACCCCTGGCGCGGCGCGCCAAGGGCGCGCACTAGTGTTGTTTTTGGTCCAGTTTTGACTTTGGTCCAAGACTTTTAACTCTTGGGCGTAAGTGTTCCCAAACGTGAAAACACCTATACTTAGCCATTTTTCACCCTCATATCATTCTAAAGATTTCCCAATATTCATTAAAACACCTAGCCATATATTCTACTCCAAAATTCAAGTCTCAAAACCCTCTCTGGATCTAAGAACTTCCTCTCAAGCTTCAATTCTCCATCTCCAATCTTCATCAAGTTCATCTCCAAAGCTAAGGTATATGAGTTTCTTTCATGGGTTCCTTCCGCCCATGATACCCAAGCTTCCTTTTACTCTAATTTTCATGAATTAAGGTTGATTTACAAATGGGTCTTAATTATTATGAAAATCACTGCTTACTATATTGGGGTTTATGAAATTGTGACTATTTTACTATGTTTAGCCTATGAATCTAAGATCTACTGTGAGATTTGATGAAAGATTTTGATGTATATTGGTTAAAGATGTTAACAACTATCTATTGATGGTTTTACAATGAATTTTCTAGCATGATTTCACTCTTGAATTGCATGATTGTACACTAGCACTATACACACATTAAGTGTTTGATAAAATGTCCGGTTATGGTTTCTTGAGGAATTGAAGGTCCTATGTATGTCTTATGAATTGAATGACTTTATGATGATAGAATGATGATGAAAGGGAATGTATGTATATGATGATGAAAGGAGTGCATATATATGATATTATCTCTATAGTGTTGGGGATGACCAAGCCTAGCTCGAGGGATTGTAGGCCCGAGTAACCTTATTGAGGGGTTAATACCTCGATCGCCTAATTCAACGGTTGGTAGACCTGGGTAACCTTGTTGGGGATTTGCATCCATCTGGGGTTTCTACCATCAACCAGTTGGGGGGGGGGGTTGTACTCTATTAACCCGTTGGGAGGTTTGTACTCCATCAACCTTGTTGGGAGGGTGGGGGGTTTACTCCATGAACGTCATGAAGGAGTTTGTACCTCATGTGCATATCCAAGAGGGTGGTAGGCCTTAGCTTACCCTATAATGGTCACTCCTTACACTTGTATTATGTTTTATATAAGCATGACTTTATTTCAAGCATCATTCATACATGTCATACTATTAGTATGCTATCTATTGCTTGTGATTATGCATTTTACCTATGATACCTACCACTTGTTGCATTGCATCCTATATACTTAGTACATTCAAACGTACTAATGCATACTTTATGCCTACATGATGTCATCGTGTAGGAACTGGTGTATCGCTTGATCATCCTCCTCTTTCACGTGGATATAACGATTGTCTTTCAAGCTTATTGGTGAGTCCTCCACATTCAGGGACGTTGCTTATGATCTACTGCATTGTACTAAGACTTTTGTACCTTTATTCATATATTGACTATGAGGGTGAGCTCGGTTGTTTGTCATGGCCCCCGGTCCTATCTATGTGGTAGAGGTGTTGATGTACTTGTTATGTGTCTATGCTATAAGCTTTTCACTCTCTTGTTTCTTGATGATATGATATGGAAGTTTACTCTTAGCTCTAATTCCTTTACTTATGCTTACTTCGAGTTGTCATTTTAATTGTTTCCGAGACCAAGGATGTGTAATAATATGCTATGAGGCTTGTTTGGGGTTCCTTCAGGTTCTCCATTCGCCGGTCATGTTTAGGCCCTAGGTTTGGGTCATGGCATAGATTTTACCAAAGCACTAGGTTGTTAGATCCTCAGAGTCCCACATACAGCGTCAATTAGAGTCCTATTCCATGATTGTGTTGTACACAAAAACTATGACTAGGAGGCTATGGGACGTTTTAGGAAATGTTTCCCTTCTTGATATTCTAAGTCATGCTATAGAGTTGAAGTAAGCTTTCCTCTCCTAATGCTTTTTCTTTTCTATGATATATCATGCCTAACAGGAGAGGAAGACAAGACCGCACGCTCGAGGAACAACCAGCTAATGGAGAGCTTAGGGATGCTTTCACCTTTCTTGCACAAGTGGTGGTTAATCAAGCCAAACAAGGGGCCCAAGCCCCTCATGCTCCTACATTGGCCTCTCGGGTAAGAGACTTCATGAGAATGAATCCCTCGAAATTCCATGGGTCTAAGGTGAGTAAGGATCCTCAAGAGCTACTATGTGGGTTGGGCTTTTTTAATCAATACCCTGAAAAAACCAATGAGGTCTATAAGATTTTGTCTATTATGGGTGTGAGTCCAGATGATAAGGTGGAGTTGCAACTTACCAACTCAAAGAAGTAGCACAAATATGGTACAACCAATGGAAGGAGGAAAAGAGAGTCAATATTGTGGTTTCATCAGAAGAGTTCAAGGCAACCTTTCTTAATCTGTTTTTCCTTCTTGAGCTTAGGGAAGCCAAATTGGTGGAATTTATGAATTTGAGACAAAGGTCCATGAGTGTGAGGGAGTATTCTCTCAAGTTCACCCAACTTTCAAAGTTTGCTCGTCACTTGATTGTCGACCCAAGGTCGAGAATGAACAAATTTGTTATGGCTTTCTCTTACTTGGTTAGTGAAGAATGTTGGTCCATCATGTTGATTAGTGACATGGACTTGTCACATTTGATGACCTATGCCGAACAAATGGAAGAGGAGAAATTGAGGAAGAGATGGGTTCATGAGGCCAAAAGGGCCCATTTTGAGGGTAAGTTCCAAAAGAGTGGTTTATTATAATGAGACCAAGGGTATTCTCATGCATTTCAAAGGAGGGATGTAGATGATTTTTTGAGGGCCCAAGGTGGTAGGGGTGGCTCATATTGATATGTGTCCGAAGTGTGGTAAAGGTCATGGTGGCCCGTGCTTGAGGGATACCGGTGCTTGCTATGGTTGTGGGGAAATAGGGCATAGGGCAAAAGATTTCCCTCAAATTCTAAACAAGGGTAAGGAGGTTCATCCTCAAGGTGCTAATGTGGTTCCTTTGCAGAGAGGTGGCGGACAAGATGGTGCCCTAAGGCACAACCTATTTTATGCTTTGCATGGGAGGCAAGGGGTTGATGAAGTCACCGATGTTGTTACGGGTATGTTGAAAATCTTTCACTTTGATGTGTAAGCATTGATTGATCCGGGTGCAATTCTTTCTTTTGGTACCCCCTTTGTTGCAAGAAGATTCGATGTTGAGCCCAAATTATTGCACGATTCATATGAGGTGTCTAGTCCTATTAGTGCTTTTATTATTGCTAGGAAGGTTTATAGAAGTTGTCCTATTTGCATCTTGCATAAGATGCTGCCTGGTGATTTGTTGAGTTAGACATGGTTGATTTTGGTGTCATTCTTGGGATGGATTTGTTGCATGCCTACTATGCTTCTATTGATTGCAGAACCCGTAGGGTTAAATTCTAATTTCCAAATGAACCCGTCCTCAGGTGGGAGAGGCAAGATACGGTGGTCAGGGGTAGATTCACCTCTTGCACTAAAGCCCGTAAGTTGATCTCTAAGGGGTAATTTTTACCATCTTATGAGGGTTAGGGATGTGGAGTCTAAAGTTTTTCCCATAGAGTCAGTTCCGATTGTAAATGAGTTTCTTGATGTCTTCCCAAATGACCCAGTGTTCCGCCTAAAAGGGAAATAGACTTTGTCATAGACCTCCTCCCTGATACTCAACCCATTTCAATTCCCCCTTACTGTATGGCCCCGATGGGGTTGAAGGAGCAACTGAGGGACATGTTAGAGAAGGGATTTATTAGTCCTAGCCAATCATCTTGGGTTGCACTAATGTTGTTTTTGAAAAAGAAGGATGGGTCCCTTAGTATGTGTATTTACTACCGACAACTCAATAGGGTTACCATCAGGAATAGGTATCCTCTTCCAATGATCGATGATTAGTTTGACCAGTTGCAAGGGGTTAGCCATTTCTCTAATATTGATCTTCGATCCGGGTATTATCAAGTGAAGGTGACGGAGTGTGATATCCCTAAGATGCCATTCTGGACTAGATACGGGCATTATGAGTTTGTTGTGTAGTCTTTTGGGTTGACCAATGCACTGGCCATCTTTATGGACCTAATGAATAGGATCTTTAAACCCTACCTTGAATCCTTTGTTGTGGTCTTCATTGATGATATTTTGATATATTCTCGTGGTGAGGAGGAGCATAGGTCTCATTTGAGGAATGTGTTGCAAAGATTGAGGGAGGAGGAATTATATGCAAAATATGAAAAGTGTGAATTTTGGTTGAAGGAGGTTTCCTTCCTAAGACATGTGGTGTCGGGGGATGATATTATGGTAGATCTTAAGAAGACTGATGTCATTAGAAATTAGCGTAGACCATTGACTCCATCAGACATTAGGAATTTCTTGGGCTTAGCGGGGTAATATTGGAGATTTGTGAATGGGTTCTCTTCTATTGCTTCCCCTATGACAAAATTGACTCAAATAAGGCTAAGTTTGTGTGGAAAGATGAATGTGAGAGGAGCTTCCAAACCTTGAAAGACAAGCTTGTGTATGCTCTTATATTGTCACTACTGGATGGGCTTGAGGGATTTGTGTATTATGATGCTTCTAGAGTTGGTTTGGGTTGTGTGATAATGCAAAATGGTAAGGTGATATCCTATGTTTCTTGGCAACTCAAGGTGCATGAAAAGAATTGCCCTACCCATGATCTTGAACTAGCCATTGTTGTATTTGCATTAAAGATTTGGCGCCATTACTTGTATGGGGTGCATGTTGATGTTTTCACCGATCATAAGAGCCTCTAATATGTCTTCACTATGACATGAGTGTGCATTATCATCAATATAAGGTTAATATGGTGGCGGATGCTTTGTGTAGGGTGTTTATCTGTAACCTAGCTCATGTTGATGATGGTGATAGGGAGATGGCTAGGGAGGTCCATCGTTTGGCTAGATTGGGAGTTAGGTTGGGGGAAGTGGATAATGTTGGTGTTGTTATTGTCGATGGTTCTAATTCGTCATTGGTTGAGGAGGTGAAAGCTAAACAAGATGTTGACCCCTCCTTATTAGAATTGAAGGCCTGGGTGAAAGAGGGCAAAGTAGAGGTTTTCTCCCAAGGGGGAGATTGTGCTCTTAGATACCAAGGTAGGTTATATCTGCCTTGTGTTGATGTCTTGATAGAAAAGATCCTTAACGAGGCCCATAATTCATCTTATTTTGTTCACCACGATTCTACTAAAATGTATAGAGATTTGACGGATGTGTATTGGTGGGGAGACATGAATAAAGACATTGCGAAATTCATTTTCGATTGTCATAGTTACCAACAAGTTAAAGCCAAACATCAAACACTAGGTGGCCCAACCTAAGACATAGAGATTCCTACTTGGAAGTGGGAGATGATTAACATGGATTTGTAGTTGGGTTGCCTAAGACTAGAAAAGGTTTTGATTCCATTTGGGTTGTGGTTGATAAGATGACGAAATCGACTCACTTTCGACTAGTTAAGACCACATATGGGGCTAAAGAGTATGCTAGGTTGTACATCCATGACTTGGTGAGATTGCATAGGGTTCCTTTATCCATCATATCAGATCGTAAAGGTCAATTTACTTCACATTTTTTGAGATCTTTTTAGAAGGGGTTTTGGTACTAGAGTTAAGCTTTCTATGGCCTTTCACCCTCAAACGGATGGCCAAGCTGAAAGAATCATCCAAACCCTTGAGAATATGCTCAGAACTTGTGTGTTGGAGCTTAAAGGTAGTTGAGATGATCATGTCCCATTGATTGAGTTTGCCTACAACAATAGCTATCATTCTAGCATAGGTATAGCTCTATTTGAGGCTCTTTAGATGTTGTAGATCACCAGTTGGGTGGTTAGAGGTTGGTGAGGTGGCATTTTTATGACCAGATCTGGTTATTGAGGCTCTTGAGAAGGATAGGATGATTAGGGAAAGGTTGAAAATGGCCCAAAGTCGTCAAAAGTCTTATTCCGATGAGAGGAGAAAGGAGCATGAACTCAATGTTGATGATTGGGTCTATTTGAAGCTGTCACCCATGAAGGGTGTGGTGTGTTTTAGTAAGAAGGGAAAGTTGAGCTCAAGATATGTGGGTCCCTATATGGTGATGAGAAGGGTTGGCAAGGTAGCTTATGAGTTGGAATTGCTTACAAAAACTGATTTGGTTCATCCGGTGTTTCATGTGTCTATGTTGAGGAAATGTATGGGGTGATCCTAATGCTATTGTGTATCTTGATGTTGTGGGTGTGCTTGAAGATAATTTGACCCATGAAGAGGTTCTATTTCAGATTATGGATAGGCAAGTGAAGAGATTAAAAAATATGGAGGTAACTTCTGTTAAGGTCCTTTGGAGGAATGAACAAGTCGAAAGTGCTCCATGGGAGGCCGAAGTGGACATGTAAAAGTGATATCCTTACCTTTTCCACTCCACTCAAGCCTAAGGTACCACTCTTAGTAGCCTATCTAATTTCAAGTCTAAGTTCAGCCCATGACATATGCATACATTCTTTTTCAAATTGACAAGTTCATGATGATTTTACACTTATGATGAGATTTTTGAATTGATGTTTAAGTGCATTGTTGCATCCTTATGTGGGCTGAGATTTTCATGTTTATGTATCTCATATATGTTTCTTCAACATACGGGGATGAATGTTTCCAAGGGGGAGATATTGTAATTACCCCAAAAAGATCCCAAAAATGTGCCTCGAAAGTGTTCAGAATCGTAATTTTCATATATCTCAAAATCCATGTGCAATATGAAAAATCCAACTTCATATTCTTATTCAGGGGGTCAAATTGAGTGAAAGACGGGTCTAACCCCATTTTAGAGGAACCGTATCAAAATTCAAATTTTTCAAAATCCAATTTTGAGTGAGCTTTTCACGCCCTTGGCGCGATGTGCCAAGGACGTGCACTAGTGTTGCTTTTGGTCTAGTTTTGACTTCGGTCAAAGACTTTTATGTCTTGGGCCTAAGTGTCCCCAAACATGAAAATACCTATACTTAGCCATTTTTCACCCTCATATTATTCTAAACATTTCTCAATATTCATTCAAATACTTAGCCAAATATTCTACTCCTAAATTCCAGTCTCAAAACCCTCTCCGAATCTAACGATTTTCTCTCAAGCTTCAAGTATCCATCTCCAATCTTCATCAAGTTCATCTCCAAAACTAAGGTATGTGTGTTTCTTTCATGGGTTCCTTCCACCCGTGATACCCAAGCTTCCTTTTACTCTAATTTGCATGATTTAAGATTGATTTATATATAGGTCTTAATTATTATGAAAATCACTACTTACTATATTGGGGTTTATGAAATTATGACTGTTTTACTATGTTTATGCCTATGAATCTAAGATCTATTATGAGATTTGATGAAAGGTTTTGATATATATATTGGTAGAAGATGTTACCAAGTATCTGTTGATAATTTTACAATGAATTTTCTAGCATGATTTCACTCTTGAATTGCATGATCGTGCACTAGAACTATACACACTTTAAGTGTTTGATAAAATATCCGGTTATGGTTTCTTGAGGAATTGAAGGTCCTATGCATGTCTTATGAATTGAATGACTTTATGATGATGAAATGATAATGGAATGATGATGAAAGGGAATGTATGTATATGATGATGAAAAGAATGTATATATATGATATTATCTCAATAGTTTTGGGGATTATCAAGCCTAGCTCGTGGGATTGTAGGCTAGGTTAATCTTGTTGAGGGGTTAAAACCTCGATCGCCTAATTCAGGGGGTGGTAGGCCTGGGTAACCTTGTTGGGGATTTGTACCCATCTGGGGTTTCTACCCATCAACCCATTGGGGGGTTGTACTCTATCAACCAGTTGGGAGGTTTGTACTCCATCATCCTTGTTGGGAGGGGGGAGGGGGTTTACTCCATCAACATCATGAAAATGTTTGTACCTCATGTGCATATCCAAGGGGGTGGTAGGCCTTAGCTTACCCTATAATGGTCACTCCTTACACTTGTATTATGTTTTATATAAGCATGACTTTATTTCAAGCATCATTCATACATGTCATATTATTAGTATGCTATCAATTGCTTGTGATTATGCATTTTACCTATGATACCTACCACCTGTTGCATTGCATCCTACATACTTAGTACATTCAAATGTACTAATGCATACTTTATGCCTACATGATGTCACCATGTAGGAACTGATGCACCGCCTAATCATCCTCCTCCTTCACGAGGCTAGAACGATTGTCTCTCAAGCTTGTTGGTGAGTCCTCCACATTCAGGGACGTTGCTTATGATCTATTGCATTGTACTAAGACTTTTGTACCTTTATTCATGTATTGACTATGAGGGTGAGCTCAGTTGTTTGTCATGGCCCCCGCTCTTATCTATATGGTAGAGGTGTTGGTGGACTTGTTATGTATCTATTCTATAAGCATTTCACTCTCTTGTTTCTTGATGATATGATATGAAAGTTTACTCTTTGCCGTAATTCCTTTACTTATGCTTATTTCGAATTTTCATTTTAATTGCTTCCGCGACCAAGGATGTGTAATAATATGTTATGAGGCTTGTTTGGGGTTCCTTCAGGTTTCCCATTCACCGGTCACGTCTAGGCACTAGGTTTGGGTCATGACATAGATTTTACCAAAGCACTAGGTTGTTAGATCCTCGGAGTCCCGTATACCGCATCGATTAGAGTCCTATTTCATGATTATGTTGTACACAACAATTTAGACTAGGAGGCTATGGGATGTTTTAGGAAATGTTTCCCTTCTTCATGTTCTAAGTCATGTTATAGAGTTGAAGTAAGCTTTCCTCCCCTAATGCTTGTTCTTTGCTATGATAGATCATGCCTAACACGAGAGGAAGACTAGCCCGCATGCCCGAGGAACAACCGGCTAATGGAGAGCTTAGGGATGCTCTCACCTTGCTTGCACAAGTGGTGGCTAATCAAGCCAAACAAGGGGCCTAAGCCCCTCATGCTCCTACATTGGCCTCTCGAGTGAGAGACTTCATGAGAATGAATACCCCGGAATTCCATGGGTCAAAGGTGACTATGGATCCTCAAGAGCTACTATGTGGGTTGGACTTTTTTAGTCCATACCCTGAAAAAACCAATGAGGTCTATAAGATTTTGTCTATTATGGGTGTGAGTCCAGAGGATAAGGCGGAGTTAGCGGCTTACCAGCTCAAAGGAGTAGCACAAATATGGTACAACTAATGGAAGGAGGAAAAGAGAGTCAATAATATGGTTCCATCAGAAGAGTTCAAGGCAACCTTTCTTAATATGTGTTTCCTTATTAAGCTTAGGGAAGCCAAATTGGTAGAATTTATGAATTTGTGACAAAGGTCCATGAGTATGAGGGAGTATTCCCTCAAGTTCACCCAACTTTCAAAGTTTGCTCCTCACTTGATTGTCGACCCAAGGTCGAGAATGAACAAATTTGTTATGGCTTTCTCTGACTTGGTTAGTGAAGAATGTTGGTCCATCATGTTTATTAGTGACATGGATTTGTCACATTTGATGACCTATGCCGAAGAAATGGAAGAGGAGAAATTGAGGAAGAGAGGGGGCCATGAGGCCAAAAGGGCCCATTTTGAGGGTAAGTTCCAAAAGAGTGGTCGATTCCAATGAGACCAAGGGTCTTCTCATGCATTTCAAAGGAGGGTTGCAAATGATATTTTGAGGGCCCAAGGTGGTAGGGGTGGCTCATATTGATGTGTGTCCGAAGTGTGGTAAAGGTCATGGTGGCCCGTGCTTGAGGGATACCGGTGCTTGCTATGGTTGCGGGAAAATAGGGCATAAGGTAAAAGATATCCCTAGAAATCCGAACAAGGGTAAGGAGGTTCATCCTCAAGGTGCTAATATGGTTCTTTTGCAGAGAGGTGGCCGACAAGATGGTGCCCTAACGCATAACCTATTTTATGCTTTACATGGGAGGAAAGGGGTTGATGAAGTCCCCGATGTTGTTATTGGTATGTTGAAAATCTTTGACTTTGATGTGTATGCATTGATTGATTTGGGTGCAACTCTTTCTTTTGGTACCCTCTTTGTTGCCAAAAGATTCCATGTTGAGCCCAAATTATTGCATAATTCATATGAGGTGTTTGGTCCTATTGGTGCATCTATTATTGCTAGGAAGGTTTATAGAAGTTGTCCTTTTTGCATCTTGCATAAGATGTTGCCTGGTAATTTTGTTGAGTTAGACATGGTTGATTTTGGTGTCATTCTTGGGATGGATTTGTTGCCTGCCTACTATGCTTCTATTGATTGCAGAACCCATAGGGTCAAATTCTAATTTCCAAATGAACCCATCCTCGAGTGGGAGAGGCGAGATATGGTGGTCAGGGGTAGATTCACCTCTTGCATTAAAGCCCGTAAGTTGATCTCTAAGGAGTATCTTTACCATCTTAAGAGGGTTAGGGATGTGGAGTCTAAAGTCCTTCCCATAAAGTCAGTTCCGATTGTAAATGAGTTTCTTGATGTCTTCCCAAATGACCCAGTGCTCCTCCTGAAAGGGAAATAGACTTTGTCATAGACTTCCTCCGCGATACTCAACCCTTTTCTATTCCCCCTTACCATATGGCCCCAACGAGGTTGAAGAAGCAACTAGGGACTTGTTAGAGAAGGGATTTATTAGTCCTAGCCATTCATCTTTGGGTGCACTAGTGTTGTTTGTGAAAAAGAAGGATAGATCCCTTAGGATGTGTATTTAGTACTGACAACTCAATAGGGTTACCATCAGGAATAGGTATCCTTTTCCAAGGATTGGTGATTTGTTTGACAAGATCCAAGGGGTTAGCCATTTCTCTAATATAGATCTTCGATCCGGGTATTATCAAGTGAAGGTGACGGAGTGTGATATTCCCAAGATGCCATTTCGGACTAGATACGGGCATTATGAGTTTGTTGTGATGTCTTTTGGGTTGACCAATGCACCGGCCATCTTTATGGACCTAATGAATAGGATCTTTAAACCCTACCTTGAATCCTTTGTTGTGGTCTTCATTGATGATATTTTGATATATTCTCGTGGTGAGGAGGAGCATAGGTCTCATTTGAGGATTGTGTTGCAAAGATTGAGGGAGGAGGAATTGTATGCTAAATATGAAAAGTGTGAATTTTGGTTGAAAGAGGTTGCCTTCCTAGGACATGTGCTGTCAGGAGATGGTATTAAGGTGGATCGTAAGAAGACTGATGTGACTAGAAATTAGCATAAACCATTGACTCCATCAGACATTAGGACTTTCTTGGGCTTAACGGGGTAATTTTGGAGATTTGTGAATGGATTCTCTTCTATTGCTTCCCCTATGACAAAATTGACTCAAATAAGGCTAAGTTTGTGTGGAACGATGAATATGAAAGGAGCTTCCAAATCTTGAAAGAAAAGCTTTTGTATGCTCCTATATTGTCACTACTGGATGGGCTTGAGGGATTTGTGGGGTATTGTGATGCTTCTAGAGTTGGTTTGGGTTATGTGCTAATGCAAAATGGTTAGGTGATATCCTATGCTTCTAGGAAACTCAAGGTGCATGAAAAGAACTACCCTACCCATGATCTTGAACTAGCCGTTGTTGTATTTGCATTAAAGATTTGGCGCCATTACTTGTATGGGGTGCATTTTGATGTTTTCACCGATCATAAGAGCCTCCAATATGTCTTCACTCAAAATGATCTTAACTTCAGGACGCCTCCTTATAAGAATTGAAGGCCTTGCTGAAAGAGGGCAAAGTAGAGGTTTTCTCCTAAGGGGGAGATTGTGCTCTTAGATACCAAGGTAGGTTCTATCGGCCTTGTGTTGAGGTCTTGATAAAAAAGATCCTTGACAAGGCCCATAATTCATCTATTCTGTTCACCTCGATTCTACTAAAATGTATAGAGATTTGACGGAGGTGTATTGGTGGGGAGACATGAATAAAGACATTGCCAAATTCATTTCCGATTGTCATAGTTACCAACAAGTTAAAGCCAAACATCAAACACCAGGTGGCCCAACCTAAGACATAGAGATTCCTACTTGGAAGTGAGAGATGATTAACATGGATTTGTGGTTGGGTTGCCCAAGACTAGAAAAGGTTTTGATTCCATTTGGGTTGTGGTTGATCAGATGACGAAATCGACTCACTTTCGACCAGTTAAGACCACATATGGGGCTGAAGAGTATGCTAGGTTGTACATCTATGACTTGGAGAGATTGCATAGAGTTCCTTTATCCATCATATCAGATCGTGGAGGCCAATTTACTTCACATTTTTTGAGATCTTTTCAAAGGGGTTTTGGTACTAGAGTTAAGCTTTCTATGGCCTTCCACCCTCAAATGGATGTCCAACCTGTAAGGACCATCCAAACCCTTGAGAATATGCTTAGAACTTGTGTGTTGGAGCTTAAAGGTAATTGAGATGATCATCTCCCATTGATTGAGTTTGCCTATAACAATAGCTATCATTCTAGCATAGGTATATCTCCATTTGAGGCTCTTTAGACGTTGTAGATCACCAGTTGGGTGGTTTGAGGTTGGTGAGGTGGCATTGTTATGACCAGATCTGGTTATTGAGGCTCTTGAGAAGGATAGGATGATTATGGAAAGGTTGAAGATGCCCCAAAGTCATCAAAAGTCTTATGCCGATGTGAGGAGAAAGGAGCATTAACTCAAGGTTGATGATTGTGTCTATTTGAATCTGTCACCCATGATGGGTGTGGTATGTTTTGGTAAGAAGGGAAAGTTGAGCTCAAGATATGTGGTTCCCTATATGGTGATGAGAAGGGTTGGCAAGGTAGCTTATGAGTTGGAATTGCTTAGAGAAATGGATTTGGTTCATCCGGTGTTTCATGTGTCTATGTTCAGGAAATGTGTGGGATGATCCGAATGCTATTGTGTCTCTTGATGTTGTGGCTGTGGTTGAAGATAATTTGACCTATAAAGAGGTTCCATTTCAAATTTTGGATAGGCAAGTGAAGAGATTAAGAAATAAGGAGGTGGCTTCTGTTAAGGTCCTTTGGAGGAATGAATAAGTCGAAAGTGCTACATGGGAGGACGAAATGGACATGTAAAAGTGATATCCTTACCTTTTCCACTCCACTCAAGCCTAACGTATCACTCTTAGTCCCCTGTCTAATTTCAAGTCTAAGGTCAGCCCATGACATATGCATACATTCATTTTTAAATTGACAAGTTCATGATGATTTTACACTTTTGATGAGATTTTTGAAATGATGTTTAAGTACATTATTTCATCCTTATGTGGGCTAAGATTTTCATGTTTATGTCTCTCTTTTGGGGATGAATGTTTCCAAGGGGGAGATATTGCAACGACCCCAAAAAGTTCCCGAAAATGTGCCTCGAAAGTGTTCGGAATCGTAATTTTCATATATCTCAAAATTCGTGTGCGATATCAAAAATCCAACTTCATATTCTCATTCAGGGGGTCAAATTGAGTGAAAGAAGGGTCTAACAACAATTTAGAGCAACTGTACCAAAATTCAAGTTTTTCAAAATGAAATTTTCAGTGAGCTTTTCGCGCCCTTGGCGCGACATGCCAAGGGGGAGCACTAGTGTTGCATTTGGTCTAGTTTTGACTTCGGTCAAAGACTTTTAAGCCTTGGGCCTAAGTGTTCCCAAACGTGAAAATACCTATACTTATACATTTTTCACCCTTATATTATTCTAAACATTTCTCAATATTCATCCAAACACTTAGCCAAATATTCTACTCCTAGTTCCTATCTCAAAACCCTCTCCAGATATAACGATTTTCTCTCAAGCTTCAAGTCTCCATCTCCAATCTTCATCAAGTTCATCTCAAAAATTAAGATATGTGTGTTTCTTTCATGGGTTCCTTCCATCCATGATACCAAAGCTTCCTTTTACTCTAATTTGCATGATTTAAGATTAATTTATAAATGGGTCTTAATTATTATGAAAATCACTGCTTACTATTTTGGGGTTTATGAAATTATGACTGTTTTACTATATTTTTGCCTATGAATCTAAGATCTATTGTTAGATTTGATAAAAGGTTTTGATGTATATTGGTTAAAGATGTTACCAAGTATCTATTGATGGTTTTACAATGAATTTGCTAGCATGATTTCACTCTTGAATTGCATGATTGTACACTAGCACTATACACACTTTAAGTGTTTGATAAAATGTCTCGTTATGGTTTCATGAGGAATTGAAGGTCCTATGTATGTCTTATGAATTGAATGACTTTACGATGATGAAATGATAATAGAATGATGATGAAAGGGAATGTATGTATATAATGATGAAAAGAGTGTATATATATGATATTATCTCTATAGTTTTGGGGATGATCAAGCCTAGCTCGAGGGGTTGTAGGCTAGGGTAATCTTGTTGAGGGGTTAATACCGCGATCTCCTAATTCAAGGGATGGTAGGCCTGGGTAACCTTGTTGGGGATTTGTACCTATCTGGGGTTTCTACCCATCAACCTGTTGGGGGGGGGGGGGGGGAGCAATCCAAACTATTTGTTTGGGGGGTTCTCCTCCTCCACCCTTCCC
>JAOTQR010093766.1:0-14389 GCA_025774065.1 Solanum ossicruentum | reverse complement strand
CCTGACCGTGTTGGGGGGGGGGGGTTTATCCTCTCTCACCTTGTTGGGGGGTTTGTACTCCATCAACCTTGCTGGGAGGGGGGGGGGTTTTTACCCCATCAATATCATGAAGGACTTTGTACCTCATGTGCATATCCAAAGGGGTGGTAGGCCTTAACTTACACTATAATTGTCACTCCTTACACTTGTATGTTGTTTTATATAAGCATGACTTTATTTCAAGCATCATTCATATATGTTATATTATTAGTATGTTATCTATTACTTGTGATAACGCATTTTACCTATAATACCTACCACTTGTTGCATTGCATCCTATATACTTGGTACATTCAAACGTACTAATGCATACTTTATGCCCACATGATGTCACCATGTAGGAACCGATGCACCGCTTGATCATCCTCCTCCTTCACGTAGCTAGAACAATTGTCTCTCAAGCTTGTTAGTGATTCCTCCATATTTGGGGACGTTGCTTATGATCTATTGCATTGTACTAAGATTTTTGTACCTTTATTCATGTATTGACTATGAGGGTGAGCTCGGTTGTTTGTCATGGCCCCCGCTCTTATCTATGTGATAGAGGTGTTGGTGGACTTGTTATGTATCTATCTTATAAGCTTTTAACTCTCTTGTTTCTTGATGATATGATATGGAAGTTTACTCTAAGCCCTAAGACCTTTACTTATTCTTATTTTGAATTGTCATTAATTGCTTCCGCGAACAAGGATGTGTAATAATATGCTATGAGGCTTGTTTGGGATTTCTTCAGGTTCCCCATTCGCCGGTCACGTCTAGGCGCTAGGTTTGGGTCATGACATAGATTTTACCAAAGCACTAGGTTGTTAGATCCTCAGAGTTCCACATACCGCGTCGATTAGAGTCATATTTCATGATTGTGTTATACACAACAATTATGACTAGGAGGCTATGGGACGTTTTAGGAAATGTTTCCCTTCTTTGTGGTCTAAGTCATTCTATAGAGTTGAAGTAAGCTTTCCTCCCCTAATGCTTGTTCTTTGTTATGATAGATCATGCCTAACACGAGAGGAAGACGAGCCCGCACGCCTGAGGAACAACTGGCTAATAGAGAGCTTAGGGATGCTCTCACGTTACTTGCACAAGTGGTGGAAAATCAAGACAAACAAGGGGCCCAAGCCCCTCATGCTCCTAAATTGGCCTCTCGGGTGAGAGACTTCATGTGGATAAATCCCTCGCAATTCCATGGGTCAAAGGTGAGTAAGGATCCTCAAGAGCTACTATGTGGGTTAGGCTTTTTTAATCCATACCTTGCAAAAACCAATGAGGTCTATAAGATTTTGTCTATTTTGAGTGTGTAGCCTGAGGATAAGGTGGAGTTGGTGGCTTAATAACTCAAAGGAGTATCACAAATATGGTACAACCAATGGAAGGAGGAAAAGAGAGTCAATGATATGGTTCTATCGGAAGAGTTCAAGGCAACCTTTCTTAATCTATTTTTCCTTCTTGAGCTTAGGGAAACCAAATTGGTGGAATTTATGAATTTGAGACAAAGTTCCATGAGTGTGAGGGAGTATTTCCTCAAGTTCAGCCAACTTTCAAAGTTTGCTCCTCACTTGATTGTTGACCCAAGGTCGAGAATGAACAAATTTGTTATGGCTTTCTCTAACTTGGTTAGTAAAGAATGTCGGTCAGTTATGTTGATTAGTGACATGGACTTGTCACATTTGATGACCTATATCGAACAAATGGAAGAGGAGAAATTGAGGAAGAGAGGGGGTCATGAGGCCAAAAGGGCCCATTTTGAGGGTAAGTTCCAAAAGAGTTGTCAATTCCAATGAGACAAAGGGTATTCTCATACATTTCAAAGGAGCGTTGCAAATGATTTTTCAAGGGCCCAAGGTGGTAGGGGTGTCTCATATTGATGTGTGTCCGAAGTGTGGTAAAGGCCAAGGTAGCCAGTGCTTGAGGGATACCGGTGCTTGCTATGGTTGTGGGGAAATAGGGCATAAGGCAATAGATTTCCCTCGAAATCTGAACAAGGATAAGGAGGTTCATCCTCAAGGTGCTAATGTGGTTCCTTTGTAGAGAGGTGGCCTACAAGATGGAGCCCTAAGGAATAACCTATTTTATGCATTGCATGAGAGGCAAGGGGTTGATGAAGTCCCCGATGCTGTTACCGGTATGTTGAAATTCTTTGATTTGATGTGTATGCATTGATTGATCCGTGTGTAACTCTTTCTTTTGGTACCCTCTGTGTTTCCAAAAGATTCCATGTTGAGCCCAAATTATTGCACAATTCATATGAGGTGTCTAGTCCTATTGGTGCATATGTTATTGCTAGGAAGGTTTATAGAAGTTGTCCTATTTGCATCTTGCATAAGATGTTGCATGGTGATTTTGTTGAGTTAGATATGGTTGATTTTGGTGTCATTCTTGGGATGGATTTGTTGCCTGCCTACTATGCTTCTATTGATTGCAGAACCCGTAGGGTCAAATTCTAATTTCCAAATGAACCCATTCTCGAGTGGGAGAGGAAAGATATGATGGTCAAGGGTAGATTCACCTCTTGCATTAAAGCCTGTAAGTTGATCTCTAAGGGGTATCTTTACCATCTTATGAGGGTTAGGGATGTGGAGTCTAAAGTCCTTCCCGTAGAGTCAGTTCCGATTGTAAATGAGTTTCTTGATGTCTTCCCAAATGACCTTGTGTTCCTCTTGAAAGGGAAATAGACTTTGTCATATACCTCTTCCCCGATACTCAACCGATTTCTATTCCCCCTTACCGTATGGCCCCGACGGCGTTGAAGGAGCTACTGAGGGACTTGTTAGAGAAGGGATTTATTAGTCCTAGCCAATCATCTTGGGGTGCACTAGTGTTGTTTTTGAAAAAGAAGGATGGATCCCTTAGCCCATCATCTGTTTGACCAGTTGACCAGTTGCAAGGGGTTAGCCATTTCTCTAATATTGATCTTCGATCCGGGTATTATCAAGTGAAGGTGATGGAGTGTCATGTTCCCAAGATGCCATTCCAGACTAGATATGGGCATTATGAGTTTGTTGTGATGTTTTTTGGGTTGACCAATGCAACGGCCATCTTTATGGACCTATGAATCGGATCTTTAAACCCTACCTTGAATCATTTGTTATGGTGTTCATTGATGATATTTTGATCTATTCTCGTGGTGAGGAGGAACATAGTTCTCATTTGAGGATTGTGTTGCAAAGACTGAGGGAGGAGGAATTGTATGCTAAATATGAAAAGTGTGAATTTTGGTTGGAGGTTGCCTTCCTAGGACATGTGGTGTCGGGGAGTGGTATTAAGGTGGATTGCAAGAAGACTGATGTGAATTGATATTAGCCTAGACCATTGACTCCATCAGACATTAGGACTTTCTTAGGCTTAGCGGGGTAATATTGGAGATTTGTGAATGGGTTCTCTTCTATCGCTTCCCCTATGACAAAATTGACTCAAAATAAGGCAAAGTTTGTGTGGAACGATGAATGTGAGAGGAGCTTCCACACCTTGAAAGACAAGCTTGTGTATGCTCCTATATTGTCACTACTGGATGGGCTTGAGGGATTTGTGGTGTATTGTGATGCTTCTAGAGTTGGTTTGGGTTGTGTGCTAATGCAAAATGGTAAGGTGATATCCTATGCTTCTAGGCAACTCAAGGTTCATGAAAAGAACTACCCTACCCATGATCTTGAACTAGCCGTTGTTGTATTTGCATTAAAGATTTGGCGCCATTACTTGTATGGGGTGCATGTTGATGTTTTCACCGATCATAAGAGCCTCCATATGTCTTCACCCAAAAAGATCTTAACTTGAGGCAAAGGAGATTGTTAGAACTTCTAAAGGACTATGACATAAGTGTGCATTATCATCCGGATAAGGCTAATATGGTGGGGGATGCTTTGAGTAGGGTGTCTATGTGTAACATAGCTCATGTTGATGGTGGTAGTAGGGAGATGGCTAGGGAGGCCTATCATTTGGCTAGATTGGGAGTTAGGTTGGGGGAAGTGGATAATGGTGGTGTTGTTATTGTTGATGGTTCTAATTCCTCATTGGTTGAGGAGGTGAAAGCGAAACAAGATGTTGACCCCTCCTTATTAGAATTGAAGGCTTTGGTGAAAGAGTGCAAAATAGAGGTTTTCTCCCAAGGGGAAGATTGTGCTCTTAGATTCCAAGGTAGGTTGTATCTGCCTTGTGTTGATGTCTTGATAGAAAATATCCTTGATGAGGCCCATAATTCATCTTATTTTGTTCACCCCGATTCTACTAAAATGTATAGAGATTTGATGGAGGTGTATTAGTGGGGAGACATGAATAAAGACATTGCGAAATTCATTTCTGATTGTCATAGTTACCAATAATTCAAAGCCGAACATCAAACACCAGGTGGCCTAACCTAAGATATAGAGATTCCTACTTGAAAGTGGGAGATGATTAACATGGATTTGTGGTTGGATTTCCCAAGACTAGAAAAGGTTTTGATTCCATTTGGGTTGTCGTTGATAAGATGATGAAATCGGCTCACTTTCTTCCAGTTAAGACCACATATGGGGCTGAAGAGTATGCTAGGTTGTACATCCATGACTTGGTGAGATTGCATGGGGTTCCTTTATCCATCATATCAGATCGTGAAGGTCAATTTACTTCACATTTTTTGAGATCTTTTCAAAGGGGTTTGGTACTAGAGTTAAGCTTTCTATGGCCTTCCACCCTCAAACGGGTGGCCAAGCTGAAAGGACCATCCACACCCTTGAGAATATGCTTAGAACTTATGTGTTGAAGCTTAAAGGTAGTTGAGATGATCATCTCCCATTGATTGAGTTTGCCTACAAAAATAGCTATCATTCTAGCGTAGGTATAGCTCCATTTGAGGCTCTTTAGACGTTGTAGATCACCAGTTGGGTGGTTTGAGGTTGGTGAGGTGGCATTGTTATGACCAGATCTGGTTATTGAGGCTCTTGAGAAGCCTAGGATGATTAGGGAAAGGTTGAAGATGGCCCAAAGTCATCAAAAGTCATTCAGGGGGTCAAATTGAGTGAAAGAAGGGTCTAACCCCATTTTAGAGCCACCATATCAAAATTCAAATTTTTCAAAATGAAATTTTCAGTGAGCTTTTCGTGCACTTGGCACGACGTGCTGAGGACGTGCACTAGTGTTGCTTTTGGTCTAGTTTTGACTTCGGTCTAAGACTTTTAAGACTTGGGCCTAAGTGTTCCCAAACGTGAAAATACCTATACTTAGCCATTTTTCACCCTCATATTATTCTAAACATTTCTCAATATTCATTCAAACACTTAGCCAAATGTTCTACTCCTAAATTCCAATCTCAAAACCCTCTCCAGATCTAACGATTTTCTCTCAAGCTTCAAGTCTCCATCTTCAATCTTCATCAAGTTCACCTCAAAAACTAAGGTACGTACGTTTCTTTCATGGGTTTCTTCCACCCATGATACCCATGATTCCTTTTACTCTAATTTGCATGATTTAAGATTGATTTATAAATAGGTCTTAATTATTATGAAAATCACTGCTTACTATATTGGGGTTTATGAAATTTTTTTTGCCTATGAATCTAAGATTATTTTGAGATTTGATGAATGGTTTTGATGTATATTGGTTGAAGATGTTACCAAGTATCTATTGATGGTTTTACAATGAATTTGCTAGCATGATTTCACTCTTGAATTGCATGGTTGTACACTAGCACTATACATACTTTAAGTGTTTGATAAAATGTCCGATTATGGTTTCTTGAGGAATTGAAGGTCCTATGCATGTCTTATGAATCGAATGACTTTATGATAATGAAATGATAATGGAATGATGATGAAAGGGAATGTATGTATATGATGATGAAAAGAGTGTATATATATGATATTATCTCAATAGTTTTGGGGATGATCAAGCCTAGCTTGGGGGGTTGTAGGACAAGGTAATCTTTTTGAGAGGTTACTACCTCGATTGCCTAACTCAGGGGGTGGTAGGCCTGGGTAACTTTGTTGGGGGTTTGTACCCATCAACCTATTGGGGGGTTTTTACTCCATCAAACTTGTTTGGGGTTTTGTACTCCATCAACATCATAAAGGGGTTTGTACCTCATGCGCCTATCCAAGGGGGTGGTAGGCCTTGGCTTGAACTGTAATGGTCACTCTTTACACTCATATTATGTTCTACATAAGTATGATTTTATTGCGAGCATAATTCATACATGTCATATTATTAGTATGTTATCTATTGCTTATGATTATGCATTTTGCCTATGATACCTACCACTTGTTGCATTGCATCATACATACTTAGTACATTCAAATGTACTAACGCATACTCTATGCCTACATGATATCCCCATGTAGGAACCGATGCAACACTTGATCATTCTCCTCCTTCACATGGCTAGAACGATTGTCTCTCTAGCTTGTTGGTGAGTCCTCCATATTCGGGGAAGTTGATTATGATCTCTTGCTTTGTATTAAGACTTTCTTACCTTTATTCATATATTGACTATGAGGGTGAGCCCGGTTGTTTGTCATGGCCCCCGCTTTTATCTATGTAGTAGAGTTGTTGTTGGACATGTTATGTATCTATACTATGAGCCTTGACTCTCTTGTTTCTTGATGATATGATATGGAAGTTTACTCTTAGCCCTATTTCCCTTGCTTATGCATATTTCGTAAATTCATTTTAATTGCTTCCGCGATCAAGGATGTGTAATGATATGTCATGAGGCTTGTTTAGTGTTTCTTTGGGTTTCTCATTCACCGGTCATGTCTAGGCCCTAGGTCCAAGGCGTGACACCGGCTCCTTACAGTTGATGATATTTTGGAGAGGATTATAAGAGATTCTTGAGAGCTTTTTGTATGAAAATGGCTAAGAAATGAGGGTTTTCCATCTATATAGGTAATTGGGTTTTAGCCCAATTGCCTCCAAGTGAAAAAGAAGGTTCTTTTGGGCTTTTTGAACTAGGCTGCGACAGGTCTGCATCGCAGCCTGGTCGCACACAGCTACTGGTTTTCAAACTTTCACCAAATAATTTATTTTTTTGGCACGGAAAGATATACTTTGTAGCTAACCTTTACCCTACATAATTTTGTCCTCTGAAGAAGAATATCAAGTCGGGTTTGTGAAATTATGCACGAATTTTAAGATATAAGAAAAATACATTATAAGGTCTTTCTGAGCTATGTTGAGGGGTGTTTCATACATTTAATCATAACTTGAATGAGTTGTAAAAAAATGATAACATGGCATGAGTAATTCATTCAAATACTTGACCCCTACATGTGGGCATATACCTTATACTAGAGGGTAAAAATATTTCATGGACTTGACCCTTTCTAGTAGGCATCGTATTTCACATAAGGGTAGAGATTGTAATATGCTTGAGTCCTTCTATTGAGCTTTACTTTGTACATCAGGGTAAAATAGTTATCATGCTTGACCCCTTCATGTAGTACAAGAGGGTAGAATATAGTATAAGGGCTCAACATCTTACTTACAATTAATAGGAACTTTTCATGAGTTTAACACAAGCTTAGGAGCCCATAATTTATCATAAAATACTTGTCTTACAAAACATGCAACAGTCTTTCATCAACATAAGAATCATTGTCATGTAAATTTAGTCAAACTTGGTGGGTATATGCACATATGCTTAAAATAATACAATTTAAGAGTATAAGATAAGAGAGGAGTAAATCCAATTCATTTAGAAATCATTCATTTCAACCCACCAACATTATAGTAGAAACCCCAATTTGAGTGTCATGAAATCCATCTGAAAAGTTCACAATCTTTCATAGTTTACATAGTTCACATCATGCATGGCTTCAATAAACATAAACCAACTCATGGAATAAGCCTTCAATAGAAATTCATGCTTAATCAATCAATACTTGAAGAATCCAAACTCAAATCATATATATAATGCATAATAAAGTTTACCCATAAAGTATTCAACCTTAAAAATCATGAAAATTGGTAATAAAAATGAGAAGGATTGTCTTCATGGGTGGAAGAATTCCCATGAATGAAGCCCACATACCTTTACTAGAGACTTTCTTGAAGAAAACATGAGGAGACTTGAGGCTTCAATTGGGTTCTTGAAATAGAAAGCATGTTCTTGAGATTCTTGGATTTAGATGAGGGAATTATGAGAAATTAAGAGGACTTTTGGGAGGATTTTTGAGTGGGGCTTGAAAATAGATGAAGAGTAAGGTATTCCCGTATATATAGGTATTGAGTTATTACTCAATTACCTTAAGTGAAACAGAAAATTAAGAAATTTGTTGAACTACTCCACGACACGGACTTGTAGCAAACTAGTACATTTTCGAGTGAAATTTATTTTTTCTGCTATTTGGCCCAACAATTATTTAGGCCATTCTGCACTAATGTGCGACAAGTCCACAATGTAGACTGGTCGCATACCCTTTCTGACTTTACGCCCATAGCAAAAAATTATTTTTCACCACAGGTCATCTAAAAATTGAAGACCACACCTTTCCTATAAAACTTTTCCTTCTGAAAAAGAATATAAAGTCATATTTGCGAAAATATGCACAAATTTTGAGATATTCAAGAAATGTACTATAGGACATTTTTTTGAGACGCGTGAGAGTGTTACAGTAACATACCAACATGATATACATTTCTGGATTGGGTATCACGTACCGACACGATATACATTTTACAATCGACTGTCACACACCAACATGATATACATTTCTAGATAGGGTGTTAGGTACCGACATGAGATACATTTTTGGACCGGGTGTCACATACAAATACGATATATATTTTTGGATCAGGTGTCACATACCGACATGATATACGTTTCTAGATTGGGTGTCACGTACCAACACATTATAGTTATTAGGTCGAGTGTCACGACCTGACACACTATGATACTTCGGATCGAGTGTCACATTCTAACATTGGACCAAGTTCAGTTGCCACGAGCCAGCAGCGAATTACACTATTCTACAAGGGTTCCACTCGAGCATCATTTGACACCTTGATTGGGCGTGGATGTACCTTCTGGGCATATGGGGGCTCAAGGCATACAGGTATAGATTGTAGGGTCTTACACCCACGTACAATCTGGCCCTTGACTACATGATACATAGAGTTTGGGTTTCGCTATGTTTTGTCAACTGGGTGTGATATGTTACCTGATTCCGGTCATTGGGACATGATAATATTACTGTGATACTTATTGTTAGTCGGATTCTAATTTTCTAGTTTTATCGCAGCTCCCTCCATATTTGTGCATTCTATATTTATCGTATTTCGCTCAGTTGGCTGATGATGCCTACGGGTGCTTGTTATCAGTACTGACTCCTACTTTTCTGCATCTACTCATTGTACAAGTACAAGTACGAGCCATGGCCATTGACATAAGGGTTTATTGATGCTTCAGGAGACCTTGGTGAGAATTAGTAGCTTTGGATCTTCTATAGTCTCCTTTTGTTCTTGGATTATCTTTTGTATTCAAACGTTGGCCTTGTACATTGCAATTTTGGCTTGTTTATGTAGGAGCTTATTCTAGTTATGTTATGGTCATGTATATTATTATTTTTGAGTCTATAGTAGCTCTGTGCAAATGACTTCCAAGTCCTGGGATAAGTTGTGGTTGGCTTGGATTGTATGTTATTTGCTATCATTATGCTTAGTTAGTAGGATAGGCATCGCGAGTATTGAGGTGACTTGCCTGTAGATGGAATCTCACAGGCGCCATCATGACCTAAAATATTTTGTAGATTTTTGATAGAAAGCAGGAAATGTGCAACTGCATAGTGTAGGTAGGAATAGCATTGACGGTAGATTTAATAAGATTAACAAGACCTGATAGATTAAGCAAATTGATTTTTCAATGGAAGTTTTTCCACATATTGTCTATGATAAGTTTTTCCACATATTGTCTATGATATATTGACAATAATTAGGCTTAGAACTATGGTCCAATATAGGGAATTCAATGTATGTCCCAAAAAGATTAGTAGAGATAATATTGATGCACTTATTGATGAATATCGTATCATCATCATCTCATCATCATATATATTACTAAAAGAGGGAACAAACAAAGTTGAAAGTTGAAATATTAAAATAACCCTATAAAGTTGAGTTACTGCAATAATACCGTTAATATATTATTATTAACTAGTATATTGAAGCTGCATTTTAATTTCTTAATTATGACACTTTAAATTCCTTTAGCTATTACTAATTATTATTGCAAACATTATTCATGATACATTCTTAGTTTATGGCAATAATTTTACGTTACTCTGATCTTACTTTGTAGCAAGCCTCTTTCACTACCAATAATATAGGATATACACGCAGAATATATAACATAGTTGTCTTTAGAAATTTGTGATGATTGTTGTAATATATTTTAAAATAAAAGGGGAACACAAAGTTGGATGTTATTATTTTAACCCAATACTAAATTACATATTTTTTTAAAAAAAAAATTCTATATATAACTTGGTACAATATACTATTAAATTCATTGAATCCTATTAAATAGTAAAATTATGATTTCAGTCAAGCATTTCCCCCTTCCAACCTCCAATATCCAGATTCAATAAATTATTTGTTTTTCTTTAATGCTTCATTACTTTATTTTATTTTTACTTCTTTTGCTCTTTGATTTTTCATTTTCCAATATTCTTTTAAATACAATGTAATCTTCACTTATAAATAGAGTGTATGTAGAAGTCATTTGATATCATTTGTCCTACTCAAATGGCTAAATTCGTACAGTTGGTAGTAAAGATAGTGATATACAAAAAGAAAGGTATCATAATTTATTTTAAGATTTTATAGTATTATTTTTCTATTGTAAGTATTAAAAAATAAGTAAGTTGATTCTTTTCTTATTGTTTTTAAGTGTGATCTATGCCATGAAATTGATAATGTTTTGCTATTCATATATCATTAGAAAGACCTATCTTCATCAATTCTTTCTATATACACCTCTACGAATTGTTATTTTCATTTATAAGCTTTATAAATAAACACATTAATCAAGACAAAATTTATCATATTTAAAAAATGACATGTGATAAATCGATATCAATATAAAGTTAATCATGCACAAAATTTATAAAGTAGTAAGGGATAAACATGCAACGCACGTTTCGAGAAACTAGTATTATTAAAAGTAAGAACAAAAAAATTGAAAGTTGAAATACCAAAATATCCCTACAAAATTGAGTAATATATATGTTTTCTTATTTTTTCTAATTATTATATGACATATTAGAAAATGTACAAGTTATTTCTTAATTACACTTTAATTTCTTAATTGCCCATTTTTTTCTTCCGTTTAAAAAAGCCTAAAGGTCATTTTCATTGATTTAGTAATTAAGTGATTATCTATTATACAATAATGCAACATACATGCATGTAGAAATGATGAAATGTACTTTTCTTTGCTCCCACGATTTTGATGTTTTGCTTTGTTCTAAATAGCCTATATTGAAAGAAGTTAATCGTCTGCTTTCCTTTCTTTTTTGTGTACTCCATTCACTTTCCCTTTTATTTAATACATTAACTTACCTATTAAATTTTCATTACTCACTCCATTATTACTTAAATATAAAGTTGCAATTATATCTAAACTTTGATTACAATTTTACACTAATATAAATTAAAATCTTATAATATATAAGGTGGATTACGATTTTACCCTAATATAAGTAAGTTGGATTATGATTTTATCCTAATGTAAATTAAAATGTTATACAATATCTAGCTAATTAAATAATAGATAGTAATCATATCATATTTAATTAGATAATTCAATTAAAATAAAAAACAAAAATAATGATTTTTGGAATTCTAAAAAAGAAACTTAAATATATCAATCTATATTACAAAAGTATAAATTAATTTATATTGATGATGGAATGTTTGAGTTTCTTCCACTTCATTCCATATGAATGAAGCTACAATGTAGTACAATGTCGTTAATTCTTTTGAAAACTTATATTTGTTATTGAAAGTTAATAGATTTGAATGTATCATTTTTTCTAATATGATTTTTGAAACGTTATATTTTCTGGTTTTGAAAAAGACATTAAATAGTCATAAATAATTTGCTTAATTTTTTATTTGTGGAATCATTAAAGACTCCAAGTGTTCAGACTCATTGTTATATAAAATTCTCAATATATTTTTGATGATCAAATTATCAGTGTTGAAAGTTTTCTTTGAATTCTTACATGCATGAAATCACATTTTTCCTATTTAAATTTATCATTATACATACTTAATTCGTTAATCTTTCTGATATAGTGTGAAAGACAGTAAGTGCATCACTTCAAATTTATTTCTATTTTCTCCCTTCATATATTTTGTATGATCCTTTCTTTAGGGTCCTACTGTAAACTTAGATAATACAGTTATCAATTCAGTATATAAAATTAACTAGAATATATTTTGTATGTTAAATTTTTTTTCCTTATATTTGAGATAGGTAATTCTGGAGAAACGATCTATAAGTAATTTATAATTTTAAAATATAGGTGTAAAACATACAAATGTAACTATGTATATCCATATTTTGCTAAAAGTTGTATAAATTGATAAATTTTTTCAAACAATCAATTCACTCTTTGATTTTTATGATGTCAGCCTATATTTACTATAATGGAATTACTCAATCTAGCCGATTTCGTGTATAATAAAGAGATTATTCAATCTATTGATTGAAAAATCTTAAAGGAACAATGTCAATGATATCATGTATTTAGGTGAGATATATTCGGTTACATGCTTTTACCTTATAAAATAAGAAAAATCCAGCATGTTCCAAATTAAATTCTACTTTTTTCATCTTTATAATATATAAAGACGCTATTCATGCATCTTTATCGCAACAAACTATTCATGTACAGTAATTCATGTTGATCATTCACAAGAATTTTCACACTATTCTTTCATGATTATTTATTTAACTTCTAAAAATAATATTGATATTATTTATGTAAACTATATTGTACAATTCGCTATACACGTGCAATGCATGTGATGTGAGACTAGTTAAATAAAAAGCATCCAAGTGAAAAAATAAATTAAAAAAAAAGAAGAGAAAAAAATTATTCCTTTCACTCGAATTGAGACCTCAATTTAGAACGTCACTCCTTTTTTTTTATCAAAAGCAAAGAACTAAAAATGTCCAAAATGGAATCTTCAATTAATTCTCGAATGGAATTCAAGATTGTATTGAAAAGAAAATCCTAAGATTATTTGACAAAGGAATGAAATTCTAGAAAGAAAAAAAAACACTCTTAAAGGAAAATATAATTTGAAATTGAAAAGCACAAAGGATGGATTTATATAGGAGAATTGGAGTCTTGAGGATTTAAATTTTTTGTAATCTTATATAAAATTATGTGTATATTTTTCTTTTCATTATTTTCATGAAATTTGATTAAAAAAAATTATCAAACAATCAGAACAAGCCACATCAGAAATGATGTTAAGAATACTTAGTAGCACACACTAAATTGCCAAAACTCTAGCCAAACAAAAGTATGACAATATATGCCACATGAATAGATATTTTTATAAGGAGAAAACGAGGATTAAAAACTTTAAATATGTGTGGTCATTGTAAATAAAATATAAAAGTGAAAGTAAAAGTGAAAATCATGAAAAAAAATATAACGCTAATGTTTAACAAAATGGGTAGGAAAACGAAAGTCAAAAAACCAGAAAAGGAAAAATAATAAAATAATTACTAAAGAAAATAATAAAAAAGAAAAGTAGGGTCTTCTTGAAAATAAGAAAGAACAACAATATCAATAATAATAATTTCTCCTTTGATTGTATTATTATAGCACGTAATTCATTTTTTTCCTTATAATATCTTTTCAAGATTTATATACGTTTTCTTATAAAGAAAAGGGATTTCATTTATAATATATACTAGTAATTGCTTGTTTTACTCTGATATATATATATATATATATATATATATATATATATATAAGCGAAAATAAAATGTGTGTTTCATATATAAATGTAGGAAATTTTGAATTCTCCTTTACATAATAGTATTGGTTTTGCTGAATTTTGTGATTGGTGATGTCTTTATGTTAGACCCCGTACTCTCGTTAAATTAAGGATAAAAAATTTAATTGAAGTCGGAAGTCCTTAATTGGATTGAAATAGAAAAGTTTGGAACCTAATTGGTCAATAGGCTAACTAGAAGCTCTTATGGTGCAATTTTAAAAACTTGATTTCCTATAAATATCCCCTCTTATTCAAATTAAGACCAATTGTTAAGTCTTCAACACTTAGAAAAAAAAAAACAAGGTCTTGAGGAAGAAGAAGAGAAGAAGAAGAGAAGAAGAAGAAGAGGAAGGGAAATCAAGTAAGT
>JAOTQR010093747.1:0-31633 GCA_025774065.1 Solanum ossicruentum | reverse complement strand
TCTAGGTCTTCTTTGGTTGATGAAGTGATGGCTAAACAAGATCTTTATCCCTCTTTGTTAAAGTTGAAGGCCTTGGTAAAAGAGGGCAATGTGGAGGTTTTCTCCCAAGGGAGAGATGGTGCCCTTAGGTACCAAGGTAGGTTATGTCTACCGTGTGTTGATGGCTTGATAGAAAAGATCCTTGATGAGGCCCGTAACTCTTCTTATTCTATCCATCCTGGTTCCACCAAGATGTATAAAGACTTGAGAGAGGTGTACTGGTGGGGAGGTATAAAAATGTATATTGTCAAATTCATTTTTCGTTGTCATAGTTGTCAACAAGTCAAAGCCAAGCATCAAAGGCTAGGTGGCCTAACCCAAGACATAGAGATTCCTACTTGGAGGGGGGAAGAGATAAATATGGATTTTGTGGTTGGGCTGCCCAAAACTAGAAAAGGTTTTGATTCCATTTTTGTGGTTGATAGGATGACAAAATCGGCTCACTTCCTACCGATTAAGACCACATATGGAGCTAAAGATTATGCAAGGTTATATATCCATAAGTTGGTGAGGTTTCATGCGATTCCTTTGTCCATAATATCGGATTGTGGATCTCAATTTACTTCAAAATTTTGGAGATCTTTCCAAAAGGTTCTTGGTACTAGAGTTAAGCTTTCTACAACCTTCGACCCTCAAATGGATGGCCAAGTTGAAAGGACAATACAAACCCTTGAGGATATGCTTAGAGCATATGTATTGTAGCTTAAAGGTAGTTGGGATAATCATCTTCCATTGATTGAGTTTTCCTACAACAATAGCTATCATTCTAGTATCGGTATGGCTCCTTTGAGGCTCTCTATAGGAGACGTTGTAGATCACCATTGGTTGGTTTGAGGTTGGTGAGGTAGCTTTGTTGGAACCGTATCTGGTTATGAAGGATCTTGAGAATGTTAGGATGATTAGAGAAAGATTGAATATGGCCCAAAGTCGCCAAAAGCCCTATGCTGATGTGAGGAGAAGGGATCTTGAATTCCAAGTTAGTGGTTGTGTTTATTTGAAGGTGTCTCCCATGAAAGATGTTGTTCATTTTGGTAAAAGGAGTAAGTTGAGTCCAAGATATGTTGGTCCTTATGAGGTCATGAGGAGGGTTGGCAAGGTAGCTTATGAGTTGAGATTGCCTAGTGAAATAGGTTTGGTTTATCCGGTGTTCCATGTGTCCATGTTGAGGAAATGTGTAGGTGATTCAAATGCCATTGTGCCTTTTGATGTTGTGGATGTTGTTGAGGATAATTTAATATATGAAGAGGTTCTAGTTTAGATTTTGGATAGGCAAGTGAAGAAGATGAGAAACAAAGAGATAGCCTCTGTTAAGGTCATTTAGAGGAATCAACAAGTTAAGAGTGCTACTTGGGAGGACGAAGCGACCATGCAAAGGCGATATCCTTTCCTTTTCCACTCAACTCAAGCCTAAGGTATTGATCTAAGTTCTTTACATGATCTTAAGTTTTAAGTTCATCCCTCATGTCATTTCAAATGTTCATGATTCAATTGATAAGTTCATGATGATTTTATACTTATGCTGAGATTTTTTTTTTGAAATGATGTTTAAGTGCATTTTTGCATCTCTATGTGGGCTGAAATGGTCATGTTGGTATCTCTCATATATGTTTCTTTGACATTCGGGGATGAATGTTCCTAAGGGAGATACATTGAAATGACCCCAAAAAGTGCTCAAAATGTGCCTCAAAAGTGCCCAAAATTGTAATGTCCATATATCTCAAATATGTGCGTGATATTGAAAATTCGACTTCATATTCTTGATCAGGAAGTCATTTTGAGTAGAAAATGGGTCTAAGCCCAATTTAAGAGAAAATAATTAGCAATTTCATTTTTGCAAGTTTGCTTATCAAGTGTCTGTCTGCAATAGTATTGCGACGCGCCTCCATCTTGGACATGTGTAAATTCAGCCTATGTGACAGGTTCGAGTTGCGAACCAGACACGAACCTGTGTAAATTCTGTCCAATTTTTTTTTGTGGTCAAAGGCTTTTAAGTCTTGGGCCTAAGTGTCTCCAAACGTGAATATAGCTATACTTAGCCACTTTTCACCCTCATATCATTCTAAACATTCCCCAATACTCACTCAAACACATAGCCAATATTTCACCTCCTAAATTCAAGTCTCAAAACCCTTTCCGGTTCTTAAGGATTGCACTCAAGCTTCAAGTTTCTATCTCCATTCTTCATCAAGTTCATCTCTAAAGCTAAGGTCTGCGGGTTTCTTTCATGGGTTTAACCCATAATAACCAAGCTTCTTTTTACTTAAAATTGCATGATTTAAAGATGATTTACTCATGTGTCATATTTGTTATGAAAATTACTGCACACTATGTTGGAGTTTATAAAATTGTGACTGTTTGCTATGTTTTGAGCTATGAAACCAAGGTCTATTGTAAGATTTGATGAAGGATTTTGATGTACATTGCTTGAGGTGTTACTAAGTATTTATGGAAGGTTTTACATTGAATTTTCTAGAATGATTTCTCTCTTGAATTGCATGGTTTTACACTAGCACTACACAACCTCTATGTTTTTGATAAAATATCGGATTGTAGTTTCTTGAGGAATTGAAGGTCCTATGCATGTCTGATGAGTTGAATAACTATATGATGATAAAATGATGATAGAACGATGATGAGAGGGAATGTATGTATATTATGATGAAAGGAGTGTATATATATGATATTATTTCTATAATGTTGGGAAGACCAAGCCTATCTCGGGGGTATGTAGGCCTGGGTAACCTTTTTAAGGGGTTAGTACCTTGATCGCCCGATTCAGGGGGTGGTAGGCCTAGGTAAACTTGTTGGGGGTTTGTACCCATCAACCTTATTGGGTGTTTGTACCCATTAACCCATTAGGGGTTTTGTACTCCATTAGCCCTTTGGGGGGGGGGGTTTGTACTCCATCAACCTTGTTGGGGGGTTTGTACCCCATCAACCTCATGAAGGGGTTTGTCCTTCATGAGCCTATCCAAGGGGGTGGTAGGCCTTGGCTTGAACTATAATTTTCACTCCTAACACTCATATTATGTTCTATGTAAGCATGATTTTACTTCAAGCATCATTCATAAATGTCATATTATTAGTATACTATCTATTGCTTATGATTATGCATTTTTCCTATGATACCTACCATTTATTGCATTGAATCCTACATATTTAGGTCATACAAATGTATTAACGAATGCTCTATGCCTACATGATGTCACGATGTAGGAACCGGTGTACCGCTTGATTATCCTCCATCTCTATGTGGCTAGTTGGATTGTCCTACAAGCTTGTTGGTGAGTCCTCCACTTCGGGGACGTTTCTTATGAACTCTTGTTATATATTAACACTATCTTTCTGTTGGTTATATATTGACAGTAAGGATGAGCCTAGTTGCTTGTCATGGCCCCCGCTCTTATCTATGTAGTAGAGTTGTTGTTGGACATGTTATGTATATCTGCTATGAGCCTTGACTCTGTTGTTTCTTGATTTTTTGATATGGAAGTTTACCCTTAGCCCCAATTCCCTTTTTTAAACTTATCTCTCATTGTCATTTTAATTGCTTCCATCACCAAGGATGTGTAATGATATTCTATGAGGCTTGATTGGGGTTCCTTCGGGTTTCCTATTTGCCAGTCATGTCTAGGACCTAGGCTTGGGTCGTGACAATAGATAAGTAGAGGAGCTTGACATCCATTTGGACCTAGAGGCTGACAGACTATAGACCAGAGTTGCTGCTAGTGCTGGGCAGACTTAGGCTCTTGTTATCCGTACTCCCCAGTCTGATGAGGGAGATAATGATAAGAGCAACTCTATTCATACGACTACATCAAGAGAGGAGTCCAACTTAGAATCAGGATTCGATGACGGGTTAGAGATAGAGTCTTATGTTGTATCACAAGCATCACTATCCCCCCTAGACATACTTAATAGGCAGTGGTGTGTCGCAGGTATGTGAGACATCTATGTTGAGTACTCACATACTACAGAGCAGGGTAAGATATCCCACTCTATTTATGAGGAGCCTCAAGTCATCCCAAATAGACTCAACAGTATCCCGGTCTCCAGGACATGATGATCAAATATGGGCTTCAGTGGATGACTAAATATCTTGGGCGATACTCCCTAACTATGGTGAGGGAGTTCTATGCATCATATGTAGCCACCATTCATAGTAATGCTCCAAAAGGGAAGAAGCCCCTCGCTCAGCCCAGATTAACCGAGACCAGAGTGAGGGGTTGGCTGGTGGACATCTCGGAGATTACGATCTGCTACATGTTATTTGGGCTAAAATTCCCTAACCCCAGATCCACAGCTGAGTTCAACCACAGAGTAGGGCAGATAAGGGACTTGACGATGATGAGAGATCCAGAGTGGAGAGTCATCTGGACAAGATGGGTGGCCAGGTAGATTACTAAGCAGGATTTGGAACCTACATGGGTCGCCACTCACTCAAAGCCTATTTTTAAGAATTCACTTAGTTTCCCTTCCAAATTTTGGTGGGCGGTTGTCAAATCACGCATCTGACTAACACTTGTTGATAATACATTGACACTGGAGTGTGTACTACTAGATGCCAGCGCCTTGGCTTACTACGAGATGGATTCGGCCCTCCTCATTACTGAGCAGATCTATGAGGACACCCTAAAGAGGTCCTCCTCTATCCCTTTTCCATGTTTGATCTACAAACTCTATCTAGAGTCGAGGGTGCAGAGTTTATACCAATTGTACTCATTGATCGAGGTGCAACGCACTTTGGATGCCAGCCTGATCAAGGCTATGGAGAACTCGGTGGAACTTTTGCGAGCACCGCACCAGCCTACTCCTAAGTGATCATCCTCTTCCTCCACGTGGCTAATCGGTGTTATTCCAAGCTTGTTGATGAGTCCTCCATTTCAGGGACCTTAGTCTATGATTGCTAATATCTATGTATTGAGACACTTTCTTTTGTTCTATATTGACTATGAGGGTGAGCCTGGTTACTTTGTCTTGGCCCCCACTCTATCCATGTATTTAGAGGTATTTGTTGGACAAGTTATGTTTCTATGTTATGAACTATGACTCCTTGCCCCTTACTGATGTTGTTTTGTAACCTATCCCTTCGCCCCCTTTGCCCTTAATCTTATTTAGGTCTTTTACATGCTTCCGCGACCAATGATGTGTAATGATAAGTTGAGAGGCTTTATTGGAGTTCCATCGGGTTTCCTATTCGTCGTGTCATGTCTAGGCCTTAGGCTTAGGTCGTGACAAACTTGGTATTACAACACTAGGTTGATAGACCCTTAGAGTCCAACACACCACGTTGATTAGAGTCCTATTCATGGTTGTGAAGCGCGCCATGACTATGAATAGGAGGCTATGAGATGTTTTAGGAAATGTTTCCCTTCTTCATGTTCTATGTCATACTATAGAGTTGTAGTGAGTTTTCCCCCTAATGATTGTTCTTTGCTATGCTAAATCATGCCAAACACTAGAGGAAGACCGGCCCAAACTCCCGAGGTGAGCTCTGGGATGCCCTTACTGTGCTTGCCCAAGTGGTGGCCAACCAAGTCCAATAAGGGACCCAAGCCCCTCATGCTACTACCCTGGGAGCTAGGGTAAGAGACTTCATGAGGATGAATCCTCCAGTTTTCCATGGGTCAAAGGTGGATGAAGACCCACAAGAGTTCATTGATGAGGTCTACAAAATCTTAAATATGCCAAATAAAAAGGCGGAGTTGGTTACATACCAACTCAAAGAGGTGGTACAAATTTGGTATGAGCAATAGAAGAGTGAGAAGGAGGTTGGTAATGTGGTGCTTTGGGAGGAGTTCGAATTGCCCTTCCTTAATTGGTTTTCCCTCTTGAGGTTAGGGAGGCAAAGTTGGCAGAGTTTATTAACTTGAAACAAGATGCCATGGGTGTGAGAGAGTATGCCTTCAAGTTTGATGAACTTTCAAAGTATGCTCCTCATTTGGTAGCTGATCCTGCATAAGGATGAATAATTTCATGATGGGGGTCTCCGACTTGGTGAGTGCAAAATGTTGATCCACCTTGTTAATTGGTGACATGGACTTGTCTCGGTTGATGACCTATGCCGAACAAATGGAGGAAGAAAAGTTGATAAAAAGGAAGGATCATGAGGCCAAGAGGGCCCATTTTGAGAGTAGGTTCCAAAAAGGAGCTAGATTTCATCAAGGCCAAAGGCCTTCTCATATTACTAATAGGGGGTTTGCTAATGACCTCTCTAGGCCTCAAGGTGTGGGTGGAATGGATCCTAATAAAGTGTGTCCTAGATGTGGAAGGAATCAAAGGGGCCCATATTTGAGGGGTTTTAATGCATGCTATGGATGTGTGGAGCTTGGTCACAAGAAGATAGATTGTTTGAGAAATCGTGGCAAGGTCCGGGGTGCTAATGCGGTCCTATTGGGGAGAGGTGGTCCTCAAGGTGGTTCCCCAAGGCATAATCGATTTTATGCTATACATAGAAGGGAAGGGGTTGGTGAGATTGCCGATGGTGTTACCAGTATGTTGAAAATCTTTGACTTTGATGTGTATGCTTTGATTGATCTGGGTGCCACTCTTTCCTTTGTTAGTCCTCTTGTTAATAAAAAGTTCCATGATGTTCCCGAGATGTTGTATGAGTATATGAAGTGCCTAATCCTATTGGTGCCTCTATTGTTTCTAGGAAAGTTTATAGGAGTTATCCTATTTGCATTTTGAATAAGTTGTTGCCTTGTGATATTGTTGAATTTGACATGGTAGACTTTGATATCATTCTTAGGATGGATTGGTTGCGTGCCTACTATGCTTCTATTGATTGCAGAACCCATAGGGTCAAGATTCAATTTCCTAATGAACCTGTCCTTAAGTGGAAAAGTCAAGATATGGTGGTCAAGAGTAGATTCATTTCCTGAATTAAAGTCCATAAGTTGATTTCTAGGGGGTGTTTGTATCATCTTGTGAGGATTAAAGATATGGAGTCCAAGGTCCCTTCCATTGAGTCAGTCCCTATTGTAAATGAGTTTCTTGATGTCTTCCCAAATGACCTTCCTAGTGTACCTCCCGAAAAGGAGATAGATTTTGGCACACATCTTCTTCCCGATACTCAACCTATATCCATTCCCCCTTACCATATGCCCCCGGCAGAGTTGAAGGAGTTAAAAGAGCAATTGAAAAACTTGTTGGAAAAGGTATTTATAGACCTAGTCAATAATCATGGGGTGCTTTAGTGTTGTTTGTGAAAAAGAAGGATGGGTCACTTAGAATGTGCATTGATTACCAATAACTCAATAGGGTCACTATATAGAATAGGCATCCTCTTCCAAGAATTGATGATTTGTTTGACCAATTGCAAGGGGCTAGTTTTTTTTATCTAAGATTGATCTTCTGTTCGGGTATCATCAAATGAGTGTGAGGAAGTGTGTTCCCAAGATGGCCATCCGAACAAGGTACGGGCATTATGAATTTGTGGTGATGTCCTTTGGGTTGACTAATGCACCGACCATCTTCATGGACCTAATGAATAGGGTCTTCAAACCCTACTTTGATTCCTTTGTTGTGGTCTTCATTGATGATATATTGATTTATTCACATAGTAGGGAGGAGCATATGGGCCATTTGAGGGTTGTCTTACAAAGATTTAGGAAGGAGAGATTATATGCTAAATATGACAAATGTGAATTTTAATTGAAGGAGGTTGCATTATTAGGTCATGTGGTGTCAGGGATGGCATTAAAGTGGATCCTAAGAAAACTGATGTGAGTGAGAATTGGCCTAGACCATTGACCCCATTAAATATTAGGAGTTTCTTGGGCTTTGCAGGTTACTATAGAAGGTTTGTGAAGGGGTTCTCCTTCATTGCTTCCCTTATGACAAAATTGAATCAAAAAAGGGTTAAGTTTGAGTGGACCGATGAACGTGAGAAAATCTTCCAAACATTGAAAGATAGACTTGTGTCCGCCCCTATATTATCATTACCAGATGGGCTTGAGGGTTTTGTTGTGTATTATGGTGCATCTAGAGTTGGTTTGGTCTGTGTGCTAATTCAAAATAGTAAAGTCATAGCCTATGCTTCTAGGCAACTTTAAAGTGCATGAAAGGAACTACTCTACCCATGATCTTGAATTAGTCGTTATGGTGTTTGCATTAAAGATTTGGCGTCATTATTTGTATGGGGTGCATATTTATGTCTTCATCGATCATAAGAGCCTTCAATATGTCTTCACACAAAAAGATCTCAACTTGAGATAAAGAAGGTGGCTAGAACTTCTCAAAGATTATGACATGAGTGTGCATTACCATCCGGGTAAGGCAAATGTTATGGCAGATGCCTTAAGTGGTTGTCTATCAGTAGCCTAGCTCATATGGATGCTGATGATAAGGATATAGATAGAGAGGTGCATAGATTGGCTAGACTGGGGTGAGGTTGAAAGATATGGATAATGGCGTAGTTGTTGTTGATGGTTCTAAACCTTCCTTGGTTGGTGAGGTGATAACAAACCAAGATCTAGACTACTCCTTGCTTGAATTGAAGGCCTTAGTGAAAGAGGGAAAAATAGAGGTTTTCCCCCAAGGGGGAAACGGGGCCCTTAGATACCAAGTTAGGTTGTGTGTGCCATGTGTTGATGGTTTGAGGGAGAGAATTCTTGATGAGGCTCATAATTCTTCTTACTCTATCAACCCTGGTTCCACCAAAATGTGTTGAGACTTGAGTGGAGTGTATTGGAGGGAAGGCATGAAAAGGGATATTGCCAAATTTGTTTCAAGTTGTCATAGTTTTCAACAAGTCAAAGTCGAGCGTCAAAGGTCGGGTGGCCTAATCCAAGACATAGAGATTCCTACTTGGAAGTGGGAGGTGATTAATATGGACTTTGTGGTTGGGTTGCCCAAGACTAGGAAAGGTTTTGATTCCATATTGGTGGTGGCTGATAGGATGACAAAATCGGCTCACTTTCTACCGGTCAAGACTATATATGAGGCTGAAGAGTATGCAAGGTTATACATCCATGAGTTAGTGAGGTTACATGGGGTTCCTTTGTCCATTATATCAGATCGTGGTGAACAATTTACTTCACACTTTTGGAGGTCTTTTCAAAGGGGTCTTGGTACCAAAGTTCACCTTAGTACGACCTTCCACCCTCAAATGGATGGCCAAGCCGAAAAGACAATTCAAACACTTGAAGATATGTTTAGGGCTTATGTTTGGAGCTTAAAGGTAGTGGCATGACTATCTTCTATTGATTAAGTTTGCCTACAACAATAGCTATCACTCTAGCATTAGTATAGCTCCTCTTGAGTCTCTTTAAAGGAGACATTATAGATCACCAGTGGGTTGGTTTGAGGTTCGAGAGCTGGCTTCAGTGGGGTCGAATCTGGTTATGAATGCTCTTTATAAGGTTAGGATGATTATGGAAAGGTTGGGACAGCTCAAAGCCGTCAAGAATCCAATGTCGATGTGAGAAGAAGAGACCTTGAATTCAAAGTGGGTGATTTGGTCTATTTGAAGGTTTCTCCAATGAAAGGTGTAGTTTTGGCAAAAAGGAAAAGTTGAGTCCAAGATATATAAGTCCTTATGAGGTGATAGAGAGGATTGGCAAGGTAGCTTATGAGTTAAAATTGCCTAATGAAATGAATTTGGTTCATCCGGTATTCCATGTTTTTATATTGAGGAAGTGTGTTGGCGATCCTAATGTCATTGTGCTTCTTGATGTTGTTGAGGAGAACTTAACTTATGAGGAGGTTCTGGTTCAGATCTTGGACAAGTAGGTAAAGAGATTGAGGAACAAAGAGGTGGCATTCCTTAATGTCCTTTGGAGGAACCAACAAGTCGAAAGTGCTACTTGGGAGGCCGAGACGGATATGCAAAAGCGGTATCCTTATCTTTTCCACTCCACTCAAGTCTAACATACTAGTCCCAAGTCCCATATGTTATTTCAAGTCTTACATTTCAGCCCCTATGTCATTCATATGCATTCATGTCTAAGTTGGTAAACTTATGATGATTTTACACTTATGCTGATATTTTGAAAATGGTATTTTACATGAGATGTTGCATTCTTGTTGAGGCAGATTTGTTCATGATCACTCTTTCCTTGTACATCTCTTTTAAATTTGGGGACAAATGTTCCCAAGGGGGAGATATTGAAATGACCCCAAAAAGTGCCCAAAAGCGTGCCTCGGAGTGCCTAGAATTTTAATTTTCATATATCTTAACATCCATTTGTTATTTCAAAAGTTCGATTTCATATTTGTGTTCATGGGTCAAAATTAGGTGAAAAAGGGTATAACCCCAATTTAAGAGCGAAAGATTAGCAATTATAAATTTTTAAGTGACAAATTCTAGTGACATTTACGCGTTCCCTCCACGATGTGCCAAGCACGCGCTTTGGTGTAATTCCTTCTCTGCATCCTCTCCGCATCGCGGAGAGGTGTATTTTGCCTGGCAGTGTTTTCCTATGCGACCCAATACATTCTAAGTGTTGGGCCCAAGTTTCCCAAATGTGTTTTCACCTATACTTAGCCAAATTTCACCCTTATATCATCCTAAATATTTCCCAATATTCCCCAAAACACTTAGCCATACTTTCACTCCAAAATTCAGGACTCAAAACCCTCATCCGGAATTAAGGATTCTCTTCAAGCTTCAAGCCTCCATCTTCAATCTTCACTAAGAACTTCTCCAAAGCTAAGGTATATAGTGTTGAACCATTAGGTCCTTCCACCTATGGTGCCTAAGCCTCATTTTTACTAATATTGCATGATTTAAATTTTATTTTACATGTAGGTCTTGTATATTAATAAATTTACTGCATGATGATTTTAGTTCATGAAAGTATGGTTGTTTTAGCATGTTTTGAGCTCTAAATCTTGGATCTAATGTTGGATTTGATGAGGGATTTTGATGTGAATATCTTGGGGGTATTGCAAAGTGTTTATTGATGATTTTACTACAGATTTTAATGCATTATTTCATCTCTAAATAGCATGGTCATTTACCCCCATTATACACCCCCCCATGTGTTTGATAAAATGTTCGATTATGGTTTCTTGAGCAATTGAAGGTCCAAAGCATGAGATATGATATGAATGATGTTATGATGATGAAATGAGCTTATGTACATGATATATATGTTCTATATAATGTGTTGCATTAGAACATGCCAGGTCCGGGGGTGTATAGGATCCCGAACAACCATGTAAGGAGTATATACCTTGCCACTAGGGTGTCCAGGTGTGAATGGCATCAACCATGCGAAGGGTATGTACCTTGCCACCAGGGTTTCCAAGTTTGAATGGCATCAACCATGTGAGGGGTATGTGCCTTGCCACCAGGGTGTCCAAGTGTGAATGGCATCTCCCCACCATAGTTAGGATTCTAGCTTGGTCTCTTCTACACGTATAATATCTTATATGATCTTGAGTTATTGAAAGCATGTTTTACTTATGCATTGATCATACATGTCATATTATTATATTATGCCTATTGTCTAATGTATGCATTTTGAGTATGATGTCTATCTATTGTTGCATTACACCCCACATACTTAGTACATTCAAACGTACTAACGCATACTCTTGCCTACATGATATCACCATGTAGGGATCGGTGCTCAAGCTGATCATCCTCATCCTCCACATGGCTAGTCGGTGCTTTTCCAAGCTTGTTGATGAGTCTTCCATTTCGGGGATCTTAGTCTATGATTACTAATATCTATGTATTGAGACACTTTCTTATGTTCTATTTTGACTATTAGGGTGAGCCCAGTTACTTTGTCTTGGTCCCCACTCTATCTATGTATTTAGAGGTGTTTGTTGGACAAATTATATATCTATGTTATGAGTTATGACTTCTTGGCCCTTACTGATTTTTTTTATAAGCTATTTCTTAGCCCCCTTTGCCCTTTAATCTTATTTTGGTCTTTTACATGCTTCCGCGACCAATGATGTGTAATGATAAGTTGAGAGGCTTGATTAGGATTTCTTTGGGTTCCCCATTCGCTGTGTCACGTCTAGGCCCTAGGCTTGGGTCGTGACAACAATGGGGGTGTGTGTTCCCTCTCCAATGCTGAGCCGTCATGGAGTAGTGTATTTTTGTTTCCAGTTTTTTCAGTTTCGTCCTAAGGCTTTGGGTCTTGGGCCTAAGTCTTCCTATGCGTAAAAGCACCTATACTTAGTCATTTTTCAACCTTATATCATTCAAGACATACTCCAAAACCCTCTCTGACACAGTCAAATATTCCACCCAAATTCAAGTGTCCCAATCTAATTCCGGATCTCAAGAATTTCATTCAAGCTTCAAGTTCTCAATCAAATCTTCATCAAAGAAATCTCCAAAGTAGAGGATGTGAGTTTCAACCATTGGGTCCTTTCACCAATGATGCGCATCCTTCCTTTTAATACAAATTACATGTTTTCAAGTTGATTTACTTATGAGTATTTTTACTATGAATTTGATTATATAATATGCTGGGGTTTTCATAAAATGTGGACTGTTTAAGCATGTTTTGAGTTATTAATCTATGTTTTATGATGAGATTTGATGAATAATTTTAATGTATATTGCATGAGGGTGTTACCAAGTGTTGGTGGGTTGATTTACATTAAGTTTTCTCATATGATTTCACTCTTGAATTGCATGATTTTGAACCTGCATTACAAACCTGACAAGGGTTTGATAAAATGTCCGATTTAGGGTTCTTGAATTTTTGATGATCTATTGCATGACCTATGAGTCAAGTGGCTATACGATGATGAAAGAAATGTATTTATGTGTTGATTTTATGAAAATTGTCTATAGTGTTTCAAGTGACCAAACCTTGTTGAGGGGGTTCCATGCTTCAATCATCATGGATGGTAGGGTGTGACAACCATCAACCAAATTGAGGGGTTGATACCTCAATCACCATGAATGGTAGGTTGTGACAACCATCAACAAATTAAGGGGTTGACACCTCAATCACCATAGATAGGGTGTGTGACAACCATCAACCAATTGAGGGGTTGATACCTCAATCGTCTTTCCAAAGGGGGTGGTAGGCCTTGGATTCTATAATGATGGTCTCTTACTACTTTTGTAATATGTTTTATATAAGCATGTTTTACTTCAAGCATCATTCATACATGTCATATTATTATTATGCTACCCATTGCTTTATAGTTATATATTTTGTTGCCTATCTTTTGTTGCATTGCATCCTATGTACTTAGTACATTCAAATGTATTAATGCATACTCTATGCCTACATGAAATTACCATATAGGAACCGGAGCTCCACTTGAAGATTTCCTCCTTCACGTGGCTAGTACTATCTTTGAAGCAAGTATGATGAGTCCTCAACCTCGAGAATGATAGCTATTGATATAATGTTATGCAAAGACTCTCTTTATTTGGTTAAATATTTTTGACTATGTGGGTGAGCCCCAATAGTGTCTTGGCCCCCGCTCAATTCTAAGTTTAGAGGTGTTGTTGGGCAAGTAATGTAATTATGCCTTGAGTTATGACTTCTCTTGATTCTTGAATATTTTATGCTATGAAAGACTTTCCTCTTAGTCCCGTATACCTATTTTATGCCCTCTTGTTGTCATTTAATTGTTTCCACAACCAAAGGTGTGTAATGGTATGCTAAGAGGCTTGTTTGGGTCCCTTCGGGTTCCCCATTCGTCGTGTCACTTCTAGGCCCTAGGCTTGGGTCGTGACAATTGTAATTTCCATGTATCTCAAAACTCCATGCGTAATATCAAAAATCTGACTTCATATTTTTGATCAGGGGGCAAAATTGAGTAGGTAATGGGTCTAACCCGAATTTTAGAAGACCAATAGTGAAAAATAATTTTCACAAAATATTTTGGAAACAGTAGCTATGCGGGATGGCTCTGTGACGCGGACCAATCATGGAGATATGTTAGTTTTTCCTTAATTTGTTGTTTCGGCCTAAGGGCATTGGGGTCATTGCCCCATGCACATTTACACGTGAAATATCTCATACTTAGCTATTTTTCAACTCTATATACTCAAAAACCCTCTATAGAACCTCTCCAACACTTTATAAAAAATTCATTCAAATTTCAAGGATTTCAATCCTAACTTTGGAACTCAAAGATTCTCTTCAAGCTCCAAGTCCTCTTCAAGCTCATCTCAATTCATCCATTGGGTCCTTTCACCGATGGAGTCCAATCTTCCTTTTTATGAAAATTGCATATTTTTAAGTTGTACTCCTATGGGTATATTTTATTGTGGATTATAAGTATAAATTATATTGGGGTTTATGAGAAGTTGATTGATTATACATAACTATCTATTTCAAACTTATACCATGAATTGATTTTGTCTATTGAGACTATGAATGTTTTGAGCTATGAAACAATGATCTATTATGAGATTTGATGATGGATTTCAAGGTACCCTATATGAGGGTTTTACAATATGTTGGTGGGTTAATTTGCATTGACTTTTCTTATATTGTTTTATTCTTGAATTGCATGATTTTTGAACTAGTATCATGAACTCACCAAGTGTTTGATAAAATGTCAAGTCAAGAATTCTCAAGTTATTGATGATCTATTTTATGATTTACATGTCAAGTGACTATATGATGATTAAGGGCTTTCAAGTATATATTGAATTCATGAAAAGCATCTATGATATTACAAGTATCAATTCAAGCCCAATTTCAAGATTTTTACCTCATATGAGTCATGTTAAAGCAAGGGTTCATGTATGACTATGATCTACTCTCATGTTTCAAGTTAGGGTCACCTTTATAGGTCAAGAATGTTTATAAGCTACTCAAGTCATATTCTTACAAGTTATTCATGTTGTGATTAAGGTATGCTAATTTCAAATATTTTGTTGGGTTAAACTTAGCACTGATGGATTGGATGTCAGTATAGCTATCTTTAAGGGTCCATACTCATTTCCTCAAACTATGTGCCAACATAGGATTATGATTATTACCCTTTTTATACTAGTGGATCCATTTAGTGCACATTATCATGAAATCCACCTTGAAATGGGACGAGTTCCTTTAAGGGGGGTTACTTCTCCAAAATGGGGTGGGCTCCCATAAGGTGAACTATGGTTTACCTTGGCAAGTAGACTACCAGTTTACCGATGAGGGGTAATCATCAAGACTCCAAGTTTTAGCTCACTTCATCTTACATTTGTCAGCTAGGGTCTCTTCCCACACATGTATTATGTTCTATGCAAGTTGGATGTTTTACAAGTATGTTTTACTTCAAGCATTGACCATGCATGCCGTATTGAGATCTCACTTATCTATTGCTTATTACTATGAATTTTTACTATATTGTCTTATGTCTTGTTGCATTGCATCCTACATACTTAAGTACATTCAAACGTACTAACGCATATTTTATGCCGACATGATGTTTTCATGTAGGGACTGGAGCACAACTTGATCATCCAGAACATGGCTAGTATAATCCTTTGAAGCGACCTTTGTTGAGTCCTCAAGTCCAAGGACACTATATTTATCACTTTTGCTATATTGAGACTTCTTCATGTTGAACACTTGTTATTACGAGGGTGAGCTCGAAGAGTGTCTTGGCCCCCGCTTCACTCTATGTTAGAGGTGTTGTTGGAATATTTGATGTACTTATTCTATGAGCTTGACACTTTTATACTTTTATACATATCAAGACTTCCTTTAGTCCCATTTCCCTTATTTATATCTCTTGTATTGTTTATTTTGCTTCCGCGACCAAGGATGTGTGAATGATATGCTAAGAGGCTTGTTTGGGGTCCCTTCGGGTTCCCATTCGTCATATCACGTCTAGTCCCTAGGGTTGGATCGTGACAACATGTGCATTGCATAATTGACTGCCATTTTTATCTTATTATACTCTCATATATGTTAATATTGTGTAGTAAACCCTTCCTTGTAGGTGATAGGATTCTTCGTTATTACATACTTATTTGATTTCGCTTACCTAGTCGATTGAACCTACTGGGTATTTGTCGGTGTACTACCCCTACTTTGTTTCCTCCCTGCAAATTGAGCATAGGGACCCTTACATAGTAGTTGATCTCCTCCCACTGGGGTTATTCTCTATCTATCCCAAATCTTAGTTGTGAAGCTCAAACTTTGAGTCGCCATGGATCTTTTGAGATTTCCTTTGTTGTTTTTTATTCCAAACATTGTATTACATATTATCAGACAATGTTGTATTTTCTTTTGAGCAAATTTTATTTACTCATTTGTACTACTTTCGATGCTCTTGTACTCATGACTCAAGGTTTTAGGATTTCATATTAAATGTTGTGGTTGTTTTTGCTTTATCTTATTTTCTTTAGTTCGCGATCAAATTTTGGGTCGTCATAAGTAGTTCCTCTTGTCACCAACACATTAGCACACTTGTTTGGTTCTAAAAGCATCTATTGTCTTCCCTTCTTTTGGCATCATAAAAATAATTGATAGTAAACCCAAAATAAATGCAACACAAATATGGTGAAGATACAGTCAATAGACAACACAAGCATATTTAAAAGAATTAAGCATAACAAATAAGGAAAACAGAAAAGAGCATTTCATTAAAACAAGATGACATTCTACCATTACATAAGAAAAGAAAGATAGAGCCAAGTACATAAAAAAGACTAAGGATTATAGGACTTAAGAAGAAGAGGAGGGGAGATTTCTGGGTGAGAGACCGGATGACAAGTCTAAGACGAGCATTTGACTCCATGTGATGGTTTAATAACTAGCCCTTGAGGTTGGCCATTTCAATAGAAAGATTAGCATTTTGGGCCTTCAACTCTATCACCTTATCAAAACCAGGTCCCTCCGTCTGATCTTGAACTAGTTTAGCATTCAGTAAGGCTATATCAATATCTTTAGAACTCAGAAAAGAGGTCATCTTTTTAACTTCATGTCTTAACCTCTCCTTTTCAGCTAGCAACTCTGACATCCTACTCCACTTTACTTCCTTCCCTTCCAAACACTGTCATTACACAAGTGTGTTTAAAGAGAAGGTCTGATTCACAGTGCCCCTTACAACTACTTCCAGAGGAACCCTAAAATATTGAAACACTTGAGTGAAAAGGTATCCATATCCCAACCCATGTTTTCCATCCTTCACAGTCAATTTTTTTCCCATATGCTCTAAGATAATTAATGGGACGTTTATTGACTCAAACATGCTTAAATTTTCCACCAAGAACAAATCAGTGGTAGAATTCACTGTCCTTTTCTCTGAACGAGGAAGCAATCCTTTGTTCAGAAATGGTTCTAATTCTTGTGAAACCAGATTGGTGACAATACAATTTTCTAAATGAAACTTCATGTCACTACCAAAGCCTAGGACCTAGATGTGACACGGAGAATAGGCAACCCAAAGGGACCCCAATCAAGCCTCTTAACATATCATTACAGATCATTGGTCACGAAAGCAATTAAACAACAATAAAAGAATAGAAATAAGGGCAAAGGGACTAGGGAAAAATCCTTCATTTCACAAATCATTAAAAAAGTCAAAGGGAGCCGAGCTTATAGCACCATTACATAACTTATCCAATAACACCTCTAAACATAGAACTTAGTAGGGGCAAAGACAAGCAATCAAGCTCACCCTCATAGTCAAAACATACAATAAAGGAAAGAGAGTCTTTTTACATAGCATAAGATCAAAGATATTGTCCCGAAAATGACCCCAAAAAGTGGCCGAAAATGTGCCTTGGAAATGCCCAAAATTTTAATTTCCATATGTCTCAAAATACGTGCGTGATATCAAAATTTTGACTTCATATTCCTGTTCAAGGGGGTGAAAATTAGGATAACAAGGGTCTAACCTTGATTTTAGAGCTAACGATTCATAATTTCAAGTTTCAAAGTTTTGATTTCCAGTAGCTAGTTCGCATCAGTAGTGCGACGCGCACAAGACTTATTTTGTGCAAGTGATTTCATTTTGGTCAAAGACTTTTAAGTCATGGGACTAAGCCTTCCCACATAAGAAAATGTCTATACTTAGGTTTATTTCACCCTCATATCATCCTTAACATTCCCCAATATCCTCTCAAACACTTAGATAATATTTCTTGCTAAATTCAAGTCCTATAACTCAAGATCAATCTTAAAGATTTCTTCAAGGATTTCATTCAAGCTTCAAGTCTCCATCTTTAATCTTTACCAAGCTCATTTCCAAGTTAAGGTATGTGGGCTTCTTTCATGGGTTCATTTCACTCATGATACTCAAGTCTCCTTTTATTCAAATTGCATGACTTAAAGTTGATTTACAAATGAGTCTTGCATATTCTGAAATTCACTGCACATTATGTTAAAGCTATGTAAAATTGTGATTGTATTGCTATGTTTTAAGCTACAAATCATTGATCTACTGTAAGATTTGAGGAGAGGTTTTGATGTATGTTGCTTGAGAGTGTTGCAAAATGTTGATTGATGGTTTTACAATGAATTTTATGTATGATTTTATCTCTACATTCCTGATTTTACACTAGCATTACACACCCTTTAAGTATTTGATAAAATGTCCAGCCAGGGTTTCTTGAGGAATTGAAGATCCAATACATGTCTTATGAGTTGAATGATGTTATGATGGTGAATTGATGATGAAATGATGTATGTATGCGATGACCAAATGATTATGAAAAGAAATGTAGGTATATAATGATAAAAAAAATGTATATATGTGTGTGTAATCATGTAAAGAACCTATAGTATTGCAAATGAATTGTTGGACTCTCATGTTGTTATGTTCTTGGGAATTGCTGATGAGTTATGGGGTTCCTATGCTAAGGTCTATGTTCTTATGTATTATAAAGCCTACTAGAAAGGGTTATGAATTATGCTATGTGTTTTACCATCTAGTGCAAGCCAATTCCTACATGTAGAGGTTATGAGCTATGTTGTACACCTTACTCTCATGTACGAATGCAATGTACTCTTGTTGAGGTTATGTCTTGTTAGGTTTTGCACTCTTGTTGAGGTTATGTACTCTTGTTGAGGTCATGCAATGTGCTTATATGTAGGGGTAATGATCTATGCTACCTTCTACCCTTATATGCTATTCATTATCTCATGTACTACCCAATACACTCTAGAAGAGGTTATGATTCATGCTATATTCTTTACCCTCTAATACAAGGTATTTGGATGATCTAATCATGTCAGCTTATTATGTTAACAAATTATGTAAATGTGATTATTTTCAAGCATATTTTACTTTAAACATCATGCATGTATGTCATATTGCTATATACTCATTTATTTCCTAATTATACATTTCGATTATGTGCCTATCTCTTGTTGCATTTCATCCTACATAGTACATTATAATGTACTAACGTATACTTTATACCTACATGATATCACCATGTAGGAATCGGGGCCCTGCATGAGCATCTCCACCCACGTGGCTAGTACGGTTTCACTCAAGCTTGTTGGTGAATCCTCCATTCTAGGGATGTTCATCTATTTTTCTTATGCTATGTATTGATACTGTCTTCTTATGTTGCTACTTTGTCTATGAGGGTGAGCCCGGTTGCTTTGTCTTGGCCCCCGCTAAGTATCTCTATGTTTAGAGGTGTTGTTGGACAAGTTGTGTATTATGCTTAAGCTTGACTCATTTGTGGTATTTAAGTATTACTCTTTTACTCTATCTCTCCTTTAGTTCTATTTTCCCATGTTTATGCTTATCCCTTATTGTTATTTTAATTGCTTCTGTGACCAAGGATGTGTAATGATATGCTATGAGGCTTGTTTGGGGTTCCTTCGGATTCCCCATTCATTTCATATTGCTATATACTCATTTATTTCCTAATTATACATTTCGATTATGTGCCTATCTCTTGTTGCATTTCATCCTACATAGTATATTATAACGTACTAACGCATACTTTATACCTACATGATATCACCATGTAGGAATCGGAGCCCCGCATGAGCATCTCCACCCACGTGGCTAGTACAGTTTCACTCAAGCTTGTTGGTGAGTCATCCATTCCAAGGATGTTGGTCTATGTTTCTTATGCTATGTATTGATACTTTCTTCTTATGTTGCTACTTTGTCTTTGAGGGTGAGCCCGGTTGCTTTGTCTTGTCCCCCGCTAAGTATCTATATTTAGAGGTGTTGTTGGACAAGTTGTGGATTATGCTTAAGCTTGACTCATCTGTGGTATTTAAGTATTACTCTTTTACTCTATCTCTCCTTTAGTTCTATTTCCCATGTTTATGCTTATCCCTTATTGTTATTTTAATTGCTTCCGTAACCAAGGATTTGCAATGATATTCTATGAGACTTGTTTGGGGTTCCTTTGGGTTCCCCATTCATCCGTCACGTTTAGGCCCTAGGCTTGGGTCGCAACAAAGGTTCTATCAGAGCATTAGGTTGTTAGATCCTTGGAGTCCAACATGCCATGTCAATTAGAGTTTTATTCATAGTTGTGTTGTGCACCATAACTTGAGTAAGAGGCTATGAGACGTTTTAGAAAAAGTTTCCCTTCTTTATGTTCTAAGTCATGCTATAGATTTGAAGTAACTTTTTCCCCTCTAACAATTATTCTTTCCCATGCTAGTTGATCATGCCTAATCCGAGAGGAGGAAGAGCATGCGCTTCTGAGGGACAACCGGCTAATAGAGAGCTTTGAGAGGCTCTTACTTTGCTTGCTTATGTTGTGGACAATCAAATCAACCAAGGGGCCCAAGCCCCTTATGCCCCTAGACTGGCTTTTTGGGTGAGAGACTTCATGAGGATGAATCCGCTGGAGTTCTATGGGTCAAAAGTGGATAAGGACCCACAAGAGTTTGTTGATGAGATTTATAAGGTGTTGGTCATCATGGGCATTTGATCGAATGATAAGGCAGAATTGGCGTCCTACTAATTCAAGTGGATAGCACATACATGGTACAACCAATAGAGGGAGGAGAAGGGAATCAATAATATGGTGCTTTGGGAGGAGTTCAAGGTGGCTTTCCTTAGTCGGTTCTTCCCTCTTGAGCTTAGGGAAGTCAAATTGATAGAATTCATGAATTTGAGCCAAGGGTAAATGAGTGTGAGGGAGTATTCCCTCCATTTCAACCAACTCTCTAAGTATGCTTCTCACTTGGTTATCGACCCAAGGGCTAGAATTAGCAAATTCATAATGGGTGTGTCCGACTTGGTGAGTGAAGAATACTGGTCCACTATGTTGATTAGTGATAGGGACTTTTCCCATTTGATGACCTATGTTGAACAAATGGAGGTGGAAAAGCTTAAAAAGAAAAGGCGTGGGGAGTCCAAGAGGGCTCAGTTTGAGGATGACCAGTTTGAGTTTTCCAAAATGCCCAAAATGTGAAAGGCATCATCATGGAAAATCCTTAAAGAATTCAAGAGCATGTTACAGGTGTGGAGAAGAAGGTCACAAGCTTATTGATTGCCCTTATATTCGAAACAAGGGCAAGAAAAGTCGTTCTCAAGTCCAAGGTGAGTTTCTTTAACTTTGATGTGTATGCTTGGGAAGGTTCGAGTGTCCCTACTCCCTTCATTTTTTCCCTCTTGTTGCTTGTGGGCTTCATGTATGCTCTGAGTGGGTATGTGCACCTTGGTGTCTACACCTTTGTTGATTCTATTGTTGCTAGAAGGTTCATCAGCATTGTTCCATGCTCTTATTGCATTAGGTCTTGCCTTGTGACTTGTTACATTTGATGTGGTAGATTTTGATGTCATTCTTGGGTTGGATTAGTTGCATACATGTTGTGTCTCCATAGATGGTGGGGCTCATAGAGTTAAATCCCATTTCCCTTTTTAAACCCGTTTTTGTGTGGTAGAGAAGGGATAAGTCTATTTCTTATTTTAAGGTACAATTGATCTCTAGGGATTGCATTTTTCATCTTGTAAGAGTTAGGGGTGTTGAACCCAAGTTATTTCTATTGAGTTGTTTTCGATGACTAATGAGTCCTTGATGTCCTTTCTGATATCTTGAATTTGGGGTGGTGTCTTTTGGTTTGACTTGCGCAACGTGTCATGTCTATAGGTCTCATGAATAGGGCCTTTAATCCCTACCTTGCTACTTTGTGGTGGTTCTTGGTGATGATGTGTTGGTTGTTTCCTGTAGTAAGGGTGAGCTTGTGAATCATTTGAGGGGGATGTTGTGAATTCGGAGGAGGTGAGGTTGCTGCTAATTATGGGAAATGGAGACCTTTCGGTGACAAGAAGGTGGTTAGAGGAGTTCACTGGTTGACTAGGGTGGATGAGGTTAAGAATGGTGGTGTAGTTGCTTTGATGGTTTCGAATCTTCTATAGATGAAGGGGTCTAGTTAAGTAAGGCGTTGATTTCCGTCCTGATAAAGTTGGAGGTCTTTTCCCAAGAGAGAGATGGTGACTCGGTACTCAGTGGTTGGTGTGCGTTTGAAGTCGATTGATAGGAATGTGGTGTTTGTTAAAGCTCATTGGAAGGTTCATCAAGTCGAAAATGTCTCTTGGGGAGTGGGCATGGAGAAATAACATCCGAATCTCTTTCTTTTCTATTCAAGCTTATGATAATATGTCTAGTCCTTTCATGGTTCCAAGCCCTATGTTTCAGCCCCTATGTCATTTGCATGCATCCATTGTTATGTTAACAAGTTCGTGGTGATTTTGGATGCTTATGTTGATATATTGAAAATGGTGCTTTAAACGTATTGTTGCATTCTTGTTGGGGTTGATTCATTTCTGATTACTCTTCTCGCATATGTTTCTTTAACATTTGGGGATGAATGTTCTCAAGGGGGAGATATTGAAACAACCCAAAAAGTGCCCGAAAATGTGTCTCAGAAATGCACAGAATTTAATTTCCATATATCTCAAAATCCGTGCATGATATCAAAAATTCAACTTCATATTCCTATTCAGGGGGTCAAAATTAGGGTATAAAGGGTCTAACCCCGATTTTAGAGTGAACAATTCACAATTTCAAATTTTGAAGTTTCGATTTCCAGTAGCTAGGTCGCATCAGTAGCACGACGCGCACTAGGCTTATTTTGTGCCAATGATTTCATTTCAGTCCAAGACTTTTAAGTCTTTGGCCTAAGCCTTCCCACACAAGAAAATGCCTATACTTAGCCTTATTTCACCCTCATATCATCCATAACATTCCCCAATATCCTCTCAAGCACTTAGACTCATATTTCACCCTAAATTCAAGTCCCAAAACTCAAGACCAATCTTAAGGATTTCTTCAAGGAGTTCATTCAAGCTTCAAGTCTCCACCTCCTATCTTCACCAAGCTTATCTCAAGCTAAGATATGTGGGTTTGTTTCATGGGTTCCTTTCACCCATAATACCCAAGCCTCCTTGTACTCAAATTGCATGATTTAAAGTTGATTTACAAACGGGGCTTGCATATTATGAAATTCACTGCACACTATGTTAAAGCTATGTAAAGTTGTGATTATTTTGTTATGTTTTGAGCTATAAATCTTTGATATATTGTAAGATTTGAGGAGTGGTTTTGATGTATGTTGCTTGAGGGTGTTGCAAGGTGTTTACAGATGGTTTTACAATGTATTTTCTTGATGATTTCATCTTTATATTTCATGATTTTACACTAGTATTACACACCCACTATAAGTGTTTGATAAAATGTTCGAATAGGGTTTCTTGAAGAATTGAAGGTCCAATGCATGTCTTATGAGTTGAATGGTGTTTTGATGATTATATGATAGTGAAATGATGATGAAATGATGTAGTATGTATATGATGACCAAAAGATGAAGAAAAGGAATGTAGGTATATAATGATGAAAGGTATATATGTGTGTGTAATCATATAAAGCACCTATGGTATTGCAAGTGAATTGTTGGGCTCTCATGTTGTTATGTTCTTGGGAATTGTTGATGAGTTGTGGGATTCCTATGCTAAGGTTTATGTTCTTGTGTATTGTGAAGCCTACTAGAAGGGGTTATGAATTGTGCTATGTGTTTTACCCTCTAGTGCAAGGCCAATTCCTACATTTAGGGGTTATGTGCTATTTTGTACACCTTACCCTTATGTACAAATGCAATGTACTCTTGTTGAGGTTATAGACTTTGTTTGAGGTTATGCACTCTTGTTGAGGCTATGTACTCTTGTTGAGGTTATGAAATGTGCTCATATGTAGGGGTTATGATCTATGCTACCTTCTACCCTCATATGTTATTCATTATCTCATGTACTACCTATTACCCACAAGAAGGGGTTATGGCTCATGCTATATTCTTCACCCTCTAGTACAAGGTATTTGGATGATCTAATAATGTCACCTTATTGTGTTAACAAATTATGTAAGTATGATTATTTTCAAGCATGTTTTACTTTAAACATCATGCATGCATGTCATATTGCTTTATACTCATTTATTGCCTAATTATGCATTTCGATTATGTGACAATCTCTTGTTGCATTCTATCCTACATACTTAGTACATTTCTACATACTTACACTACTCTATGCCTATATAATATCACTATGTAGGAACTGGGGCCCTGCTTGAGCATCTCCACCCACGTGGCTAGTACAGTTTCACTCAAGCTTGTTGGTGAGTCATCCATTCCGAGGACGTTGGTCTATGTTTCTTATGCTATGTATTGATACTTTCTTCTTTTGTTCCTACTTTGACTATGAGGGTGAGCCCAGTTGCTTTGTCTTGTCCCCCGCTAAGTATCTATGTTTAGAGGTATTGTTGGACAAGTTGTGTATTATGCTTGAGTTTGACTCATCTATAGTATTTAAGTATTACTCTTTTACACTATCTCTCCCTTAGTCCCAATTCTCCATGCTTATGCTTATCCCTTATTGTTATTTTAATTGCTTTTGCGACCAAGGATGTTTAATGATTTGTTATGATATTTGTTTGGGGTTCTTTCGGGTTCCTCATTCGTCGGTCGCGTCTAGGCCCTAGGGTTGGGTCATGACAGTCCCCGAAATTGAGAAATCACCAACTTGCTTTGTAGATATAGTACTAGCCACGGGGAGGATGAGGATGATCATGAGGAGCTCCAGTTCCTACATGGTAACATCATCTAGGCATATAGTATATGTTACAATGTTTGAATGTACTAAGTATGTAGGATGCAATGCAATACGATATAGGCAACATAGTCAAAAAGCAATATCATAAGCAATGGATAGCATAATAATACTATGACATGTATGAATGATACTTGAGGTAAAACATGCTTATATATGACATATTACATGTCAAGGAAGAGATCATCATCATAGACCAAGCAACTTAGTACTTGGAATCCAAGGTAGACCACCCCTTAGAAGTGATTGAGGAATCAACCCCTCAATTGGTTGATGGACATGACCACCCTCCATCAGAAGTGATTGAGGTATCAACCCTTCAATTGATTGATGGCTTACCAACCCCATCCGAGGTGATTGATGTATCAACCCTTCAATTTGTTGATGGACATGACCACCCTCCGCCAGAAGTGATTGAGGTATCAATCCCTCCATTGGTTGATGGCATACCACCCCTATTCGAGGTGATTGAGGTATCAACCCCTTAATTGGTTTTGGTCAACTCACAACACTATAGATACATATCATGAAATCATCACAAAAATACCATCAGTTCCGATAGAGACAAGATAGGAACGGAGACAAGCTTATTCTTCAAGGTTTAGAGACTCTTTTCACACTCATCAGTTCACAAAAACTTATTCTTCTTTTGAGTCAACTTATTCATAGGAGAAGTAGTAGAAGAGAACCCCACTATTACAAAAGGGTCCTTTAGCGACAATTATTTTGTGGCAATTAGCTAATTGCCACTAATGTATACACATGAGGCAAAATATTAACGACCAATGTGTAATAGCCAGTATTAAGTATATTTTTAGTGGCAATTTAAAAGAATACCCACAAAAAAAAGCCTCTTTAATTTGAAAAATAAAGTATAATGGCCTGGTGTGGGAACAACAATTCTTTTGGTTTTTTTAAAAAAAATCTGTAGAATAAAGTTCCCAACCAAAAAGAAAATTTGCCGCCTCTAAATATTGGGTTTTCCCACTCTAAGATCAAATAAGGAAATTATTAACTAAACTCATTTCCATGTTCATAAGGAAAACATTCCGCATACAAGGAGTCGCTATAACCTAGTTTATCAGAACAACAAGTCGAGCAGCATACAGGTGTGGCAACATTGATCAGAACAACAAAGTTTTCAGGTATGTACTTCACGCATCTTCATTACTCTATTGCTACGTGTTCTAATTTCTCCTTGATAAACTGTTCTGTAGCTACGTGTTCCAGTATCTTCATTGATTTAGTGCTTTGCTGCAACGTGTTCTAGTATGTTCTTAGATTCACTACTTTGTTGCTACGTTTTGTAGTATCTTCTTTGATTTATACACCTTCACTGAAAATTTACCCCTATAATTATTTTCTATCATGTTCATTGATTAGTTTTAGGCATTAATTAGAAAAAAAACAACAAATATCTTGATAAACTAATAGTATTTAGGCATCAGTTGTGATTTTCAAGTGATTTCATATCTGTAAAAGTGATTTTTCTGTGCTTCTGACTACTATATGTTTTCTGTATTTCTAATCTCTGACTACTAATTAATTAAATGGCTCTTAAAACTGATGTTTTCTGTGTTTCTGATCTCTAAAAACATATAGGAAAGTGCATCGCTGTTATATTAAGGAACGTCCCTATTACTTAAGACGTGTGATTATTAATACACTGAGACATTCTATTAATATATCTATAATTTCTGATTGTTTAGAAGTTCTATTGTGAATACGATCACTAGTGTAGGGAAACAATTGTTTCGTTTTGTATATGACGTCTGATCTCTTCTTTAAAAGATTCAAGAATAGCAACTACACAGACACTCTGTTAATTGGTGCTCTGTTTGTGTTAATACATCGACTATCTGTTAATACAATAGAACCTTTATGAATGTTTTTTTATTCCGAGTCATAATATCTATCTTATTGAGAAGTTACACCATTGACATTTCAAAATTACTAGTTTGATAAATGCTGATTATTTTGTTCAGATACTTTTTTGAAAGTTTGAACCTTAAATAGCTTTTCTATTCAAGTTAAGGTTAAGGGATCAGATTCCAAACTAGACTTTCTTGGAAATTTATGCTTAAATGTACGATCTGATGGGGTTTTGTGCTTAAAAATTTGTGTGTCGCTGTTATACCAAGGAACATCAATCTTACATTAAGATGCGTACCAATTAATACATTAAGTACCTAATGAGAAGACTACTCTCGATACAAAGAAACTAGGAAAGCATGAATAAGGGAGACTCTCCTTTTACAAGCGAAGAAGAAGAACCTAATCTTCTAACAGCCCAAACCTAACCAAGAAATAGCCTAAGAAGGGATTTCAAAATAACATTAGAATGATCAGGGAGGTTTTTTAATCGTCTTGAGTTTCCTTCTTCTAAAAGTAGCGCTCTCAATTTTATCAATGGCCAAATATGCTCTAGCTTCAAGTATGGCTGAAAAAATAAATTTGAATAACATTGCAAGTATGACTGTGTTTGGCAAGTGCATCAGCAGTAACATTGGTTTCTCTAAAACAGTGGTTACATCTAAACACTTGGAATTGGCTGATGATGAGTTGAAGTCTGTCCAATAGAGGTTGGATCTGCCACAGAGGTTTAGCTAAGTGCTCAAACAACTTGATGGGTTCTGAATCAGCTTCTAAAATTAGCTTTCTGTAACCAAAATGGATACACCATAGCTTGTCCAGCTAAAGTAACTGATGTCCTCATCTACTTCACAAAGGAGTTTGGTCCTCTCTTCTTTCCAATGCCAACCACTGTAAGCAAATATCATCAACATTCCATAAGAAACAAATTTCAAATATCTAAAAGAGAGGGTTTAAATATTCCCTAGTAAAATAAATCAAACATACAAGTAACCACCAAATAAAGATAAAACTACAAATTAGAGGTCAATACAACAGTAACTAATAGACTTGTTTATGGGAAAAAACAAATAAAAAATAAATTTGAGAATATACAATATAGACCCAAGATTAGACTTTATGAAAGTATTTTCTCTCTATATTCTTGGAACACATAGCTGCTCACTATAGAAAGTCATATCTATGTCCAAAACTCCTTGTCATTGCATACCTTCACTATTTTTCAATTTCTATGACCACTAAATTCTTAGGGGTCGTTTGGTGTGATGCGACATGTATCTCGTGAAATAGTTGAGATGCATATAAGCTAGCCTAAGCGTCATGAAATAAGTGTGTTGCTATCATATTAGAGTATCCAGTTTCTTAGGAAACTTACTCAAAACTGCACTGTTGTAATGATAACCCAATGAACATCATTGATTTCAATGTGAGATAGCAAAATTGATTCTTGTGAAATCAAGGAATTAATTGTTACTTGGTCTCTCTCTTTGTCCCTTTCTTGGTAAAGGAGAAAAGACACAATCAGATCTTAGGAGTGGTATACCTTTTAAGTTCTATTGCTACATAAACTGAATTTAGTATTTCCTTTTCATAAATTGAACATTTGAACTCTATCTGAATTAAGCAATCTGCGACACACAACAAGCCAACTGGTGAACCGATGTTTAAAAATTGTGAATCTATTCTATAATAGATTAGTAAATTTCAATTTAGGTATACTACCAATTAGACTTTCATATCACAAAAATATTGAGAACACTATTGAGAATATATGTTTTACCATTTTGAAAATAAACATATATTGTATATAACATGATGATCTCTATCCTTCAAATTTAATGTACAATTTAACTGTTCAAATGATATCTTTGTCGAAATAAATTTCATACTAACTGGATGGACATTTTATCTGAAATATATTTTTGATTAATTTTCTCTCTTTTTTACTAATATATGTTTAGCTCCTACAGTAATTGCAGAAAATAAGATAATATCTTCAATATCACGAATAATTCTATAAATAAAAGCTGGATGCCATTTGACAGACGCAGTAAAGAATACTTGGATGGAGTACAAGATTTTTTAAATCATGCATTTTCTAAAAAACAAGTAGAGAAAATTTCATGTTCTTGTATTGAATGTGTACTTATCCATCAAGTAAATTGGACTACAACTTATGATCATGTTGTGGTTAATGGTATTATGCCATCATATGATAATTGGTTTTGTCATGGAGAGTCTCTAAGAGGAACAAACTGAAGTAAATAATGAGAAGCAGGCAACTATACACGGTGATGATATGAGAGGAATGATACATGATGCTTTTGGAGGTTTTATAGATAGCAACATCAATGAAAGAGGTGAGATGGAGCCGAATCTACATGAAAATGTTGCTAATGTACCTGGAATGCAATCTCATGTAGATGTGGATAAGCGTGAATGACTCATGAAGGAGACAAATGAAGAACTATATCCTGGATGCAAGAAATTTAGCAAATTATCCTTTTTGTTGCATATATATCAAACAAAATTCATGTTCAAATGGTCAAATAAATCGTTTAATTCTTTCCTTGGACTACTGAAGGATGCAATGCCTGAAGGATATGAATTGCCTACTTCTTTTTATGAGACCAAAGAGATTATTGAAGGCTTGGGCTTAAAGTATGAAAAGATTCATGCTTGTCCTAATGATTGTATGCTATTTTGGAAAGAATTTGCTAGTAAGAATGTTAATGAATGCAAAATATGTGGGGCTTCTAGATGGAAAAATAATGTTAAAAAAATCTCTGCTAAGGTCTTGAGGTATTTTCCATTAAAACCAAGGTTGCAAAGATTATTTATGTCTTCAGAAATCTCTAAAGCAATGAGATGGCATCATGAAGAATTCAACAAAGATGGAGTTCTACGACATCCTACAGATTCTGAAGTTTGGAAAAGTTTTGATAGTAAGTATTCAGAATTTGCCAAAAATTCTTGCAATGTTCATCTAGGATTAGCTTCTGATAGATTTAATCCATTTGGCACAATGAGATCTGTTTATAGTACATGGCCAGTAATTTTAATGCCATATAATCTTCCACCATGGATGTGCATGGAACAAGAGAGTTCTTTATTCTGTCTATGATGATACCTAGAAAAGCTAATAATATTGATATCTTTTTACAACCTTTAATAGAAAAGTTAAATGAATTATGGAATGTTGGGATAGAAACTTACGATGCCTCTACTAAGGAGATATTTCATATGCGAGCAGCTCTCATGTGAACTAGAAATGATTTTCCAGCATATGTGGATGGAGTACTTCTGGTCGATTTTCATGCCCTTCTTGCAACATAAGTACTTATTATAAAAAAGGCTCAAACATGGTAGGAAGTTTTGTTTCATGGGACATTGATATTTCTTGAAGTCAGACCACAAATATCAGAATGATGCTAAATCATTTGATGGAACTAAAGAAACAAGACCTGCACCTTGTACAGTATCTGGGTCACAAGTGTTGAATCAAGTTAAAAATATAAAGTTTACTCTTGGAAAATCGAGTGAAGGGGTAAGTGGAGTGTTGAATAACACATGGAAAAAGAGGAGCGTATTTTTTTATCTTTCTTATTGGGAGTATAACTTGTGCAGCATAATCTTAATGTGATGCACATAGGAAAAAATGTGTGTGACAACATAATTTATATGCTACTGGGTATTGATAAAAAGTCTAAAGACAACTTACCTGCTCTACTAGACTTGAAGGACATGAAAATAAGACCACACTTATGGCCACAATATCGAGCTAATTGAAGTACCTATCTTCCTCCTACTTATTCACAATGTCGTCAAAAGAAAAAGAGTTTTTTTATGAAGTTCTAGAAAATGCCAAATTTCACATAGCTATTCATCTAATATCGCATGTTGGATCTGCAAAAGAAAGATATCTGGATTAAAAACTCACGACTGTCATGTTATAAGGCAGAAACTACTTCCTTTTGCCTTACGAAGATTAACAGATAAAATAATAAGTTTCGTTTTAATTGAACTATAATAAGTTTCGTTTTAATTGAACTATGCACTTTCTTTCGTGTCTTGTGTAGCAAAGTGTTAAGACTAAATGAGTTAAAGTTACTTGAACAACGAATTCCAAAAATATTGTCTACTATGGAGAAGCTCTTTCCTCCTAGATTTTTTACTATTATGGTACACTTGGTTACTCACTTAGCAACTGAGACTAAACTTGCAGGGCCTGTACATTATCATTGGATGTCTCCAATTGAGAAGTACAAAAAATAAATGTTATATTATTTTTTAAATTTCTAAATCTTCAGAATATCAAACTAAAAATATTATGTTATTATATAGGTATTTGGGTACTTTAAAATCATATGTTTGTAATCGTGCATGTCCAGAAGGTTCAATAGCTGAATCATACATAGCAAATGAGTGTTTAACATTTTGCTCGCACTATTTGGAGAGTGGAGATTCAAGGTCTTATTATTCAAGAAAAAGTGATGATCAAATTAAGGATGATACTAATAAAGAAACAATTTCTTTTTTCTACGATTAGGGGGCCAGATGGCGGAATAGAAGTTTTTAAGTTAGATGAGAAAACATGGCTGCAAGAACATAGACATGTGCTATTCAATTGCGAGTCAGAAGTGGTTGAGAATTATAAAAAGCAAGTGTTATATCCAGCTATCTCTCTCTCTCTCTCTCTCTCTATATATATATATATATATATATATATATGTGTGTGTGTGTGTGTGTGTGTGTG